>JALPQI010007734.1:0-45146 GCA_025490895.1 Thaumatotibia leucotreta | reverse complement strand
TCGATTGTAAAAAAAAATTACATAATTATGTAGTTAGTAAAAAAACCAAGATCGCGGTAGGTATTTGTAAATTTTATCTAACGGATGTATTTATCCCGGGATTGGAACGGACTGTAAGCCAATTAAAAGGTTAAATGCTGCAATTAAGAACAGTCCTGCGCAAAAAACATACAAATATTTTATTTTTAGTATGGTTTAAAATGGGGTATTTACGATGTAAATATGAATTATTGAGCACCCGATATTTCGGAACTGTTGCAAATGCCATATTCACGGAGTAACGTAAATGACCATGTTAGCTTAAAAACATCATTTTACGGACCCATAAGGGCAGCAGAAACATCAGAGGCAGCTGAAGGTAGGAAAATACAGTGGTCTTGGCGCTGGCTACAATTTTATCGCATTCGGCGTCAAGACCCTGGGTCAGTGGGGCTCTGGCACTTGTGAGTCTATTTAAAGAAATTTCCAAGAGACTTAAAGCTACCACAGGAAACTAAAAATCGGGCAGCTACCTCGCTCAACAGATCAGCCTCGCAATCCAGCGGGGTAATGCTACGAGCATCTTTGGTACGGTCAGTTACAAAGTCATGTACCCACTTTTTCACCTCAGTAAGGTAAAAAAGTGGATACATGACTTTGTAACCGACTGTACCATGCCGCGTGTGCTGTTTTTAGCTTTAGATTTAGTTTAGTAAAAATATACGATAAATAAATAAATATATACATATATTTATTTTATTTATTTATCGTATATTTTTATAATTTACAGTTTTAGTTTTGCACATTATAGTCGTAAAATAAATGGTAGTAAACAAAATAAAAATCGTCCCAACGTTTTCAACTCCCAACCGTTTTTCCACCCCCTGTACGCTCCACCTCCGTGACTTTGAAAACGTTCCACGCTTTCTTTCAGCTTCAGTCGCCCACTGACCGCCGCGCGCGCGAGTTTCGCCCCTAATCGCGTTATACACATGCGGGATGAGCGAGAATCGCAAAGCAGAGGCTACCCCTTTCGAGGATGCTTTGGATAAAACTGGTGAGTCAAAATTGTGGCATTTTCTAGAACACTTTAAGAAATTAAATTTTTTTAAGAAATTACCTGATGGTACCGGATATGAAAGCGTGCCTTTTTGTTATTGTTAAACACCTCTTTCTGCACATTTTCTAGAACGACCCCTTCTTGTTGTTATTGTATTCTGGCTGTTTTTTCCGCAACTCGACATCAAACGTGTATATTTTGCGTGGTCCCAACGCTGGCCCAGTACTTGTTGGGGACTTCACATACACCCTCGAATTTTTTCGCAGATGTATATCTACAGGTTTCCTCAAGAAGTTTTCCTTCACCCCTTTATACAGAATAAATTGTGGACATTTACCTCCTAATACGGTACGCAAAGGCTAAGGAGAGACCGTTGTCCAGCGGTGGACTGATATAGGCTGGTGATGATACAGAATATTTCTTGAGCAACTCTTCTTGAGTACTGAACAACTTTTGTTCGACTTAATTATCCAATCCAAAAAATATGCAACTATCATAATCAACAATTACAAATTAAACTAAAATGAAAAAAAAATTGTTTACTATGACTTAGATACTCATTATAATTATTTATATATGGTGTGTCATTAGGGACTGCGGAAACACCGTGTATACAAGGTAGTAAAAAGTGATTTTCTTTTGCCAGTATTTCGAACCTAGAGTATCTTTGCTAGAAGTCTTTAGGAAATTAGAGTTTTTTCAGAAATTCCCTAAAGGTATGTACGTAGGATATGAAAGTGTACCCTTTTGTTAAACTCCTTCTCTTTCTGCGCTTTAGTTCAAGTTTCAGTTTCACTCTTTGTTTGTTACATTGATAATACATAAAGTGGACAGTTTCAGTAAGGTCACAATGTTGGTATACACGTAAAATACTATTATTCCCTACTACTGTATATGTAACAAACTTAATAAACATTAAGTAGTCCGGGACTATTCTGCAGAACTGGCACACAACAACCTCACTGGCAACGAGAATCATACTCTACTTTTTACTTTTTAGCCACCTGGTATTATTAATTTAAGTTTTCAGGATTTTCACTGCGACCACGCGTGTGACGTCACAGCCGAAACGGCATCGGCATAGGTAGTTTACAATTACATACCTACTACTCTCCCTCATTTTTTGAGAATGTATTCAAATAAATTGTGTAGGAAATACATAATATTAAAATATAAAAGTTCATCAATCAATATTATGACGAACTCCGCAGCAATGAACTAACTACCTATGACATTTTCTATTTTAACATTTTACCAGCTTATTTTAAATCTTCAATTATCAAGGTCCATTCAGACCAAACGAGCAGGGCAGGCAGCGCATAGGCGATTTTTTGATCACTATGTCCATGGGCCTCAGTTCCTGCTCTCCATCAGGTGGGCTGAGAGCTCAGTTGTCTACCTTCGTAACAAAAAAATTTTTAGCAACATTTACTCTGGGACCAACCCCAAAACCGGGAAATAAAAATGTATTGTTTCATATTATGTGAGTGAGATAAGACTTGTTGGGGTAAATAGACAGGTGTAATTATAATAATAATAAGGCGGCGGCGAGTCGATAGCAAAGATAAATCATTATTATGGCAGGTGTCCGGACCTCTTTTCTATAGTTCCATCTCTTATGCATCCAAACTTCATCACCATAACCCATTAGTCTTTTCCATAATAATCTCCAATAGCCTCTATATGCCTGCTGGATATATGTTCATATATGCCTCTATATGAACCGGTATGGATATCTATTTATGTGCCTGTGAATGGGTTGCTGCAGGTGTAAAACACAGCAAATTTCTCCAAAGGGTCTCTACGTGTTGGATCTGTATCCCCGCGCAAGCCTATCAAAAGACCGGGATTTATAGGCCCGTGATGAAAGAGAGATACAAATAATAATAATAAAAACGTTTGTTCATGAAAAAATAACAGCTTGTTACAATCTACACACCCTCCGCCAAACTGTAAGACAGTTTGTTGGTATAATATACGTTTGTTAGTACCTACTATTAATCCTCCGTAGCCTAGTTGGTTATAGTGACCCTGCCAACGAAGCAGGAGGTTCCGGGTTCGAATCCCGGCGAGGGCATTATTTGTGTATTTATTTATCACAAATATTTGATCCTAGGTCATAGCTGTCTATGTATTTAAGTATCTATATGTATCTATCTATTATACTCGTATACACAAGCCTTAATTGAGCTTACCGTGGGACTAGGTCGATTTGTGTAAGACGGCCCAAGATATTTATTTTTATCAATTATCCTGTGCCTATGCCCAGCAGTGGACTTCTATCAGCTGGGAATGATTTTGATAATGCATGAAGCCCAATAATAATTATATCGGATACCTTATTTATTAGAGTTGATTGTCCACATTGGCTTCATTAGCCTTATGGCTCATAAGTCACTCGGAACGCAAATTGCTCAACTATTCTGTTGTTCTCCCGATGTCGTCGAAACTTCCAGATCTGTGACCACAGATACAGTACCGACCAAAAGTTTAAGTTCACTGCATGCTTTTGATACAAAATAGACTTTCGAGTAATCCTTTTTTTCAGCGTTAAGGTCAAAATATTTTTTGTGCCGATGTTTTGGTGATCTGAGAGCTATAATAATAATAATAATATACAGAAGGCGGTAATCCTGGACACGGCGCGGATAGTCCGTCGGTTCCTCTCTCTGCGACCTTAACCACCGGCAGCTTGGGCCCGCTCCGTTGCCGGCGGCACCCTAGGTTAGGTTTTTTATAAAGTGTTTATATTTTGTATTGTTTTTGTATGTTGTATTATATTTTACTTTTATAGACATTTTAAAAAAACACCTAGCCTAAGAGAAGAGATAAATAAAGGAGATAATAATATAAGCCTTTATTCAGACAGTTTACATAAATGATTGAGTGTTGTTGTAATTGAATTAAAATTTTACAGTTATTTAATTTCAGACAAAATCGGTTTGGTCTGATTGCCGTTTGGCAAAGGCCTCTTCCTTCCCTTTCCTGAGATCTGAGAGCTATTTAATATTAAGTTCCCATAAAATCAGGGCAATTTTATTCATCAGATCCGATAATAATTCAGAGGCAAGTGAAGTTGTAAGTTTTGGATCATCTTTAGTATGAACACCGCGTGGACATGACTACCAAAAGCTGCCACAGCTGCCTCAGTTGTCCGACCTGTCCGAAAGTAACGATTAATAAAAAAAATAGCTCAATACACTGTAAAAAATATTTACCAAAGTGACTTAGGTTGGCTATATTACGAGGAAACTATATAACAAATCCTTGCTATCAAATTAACAAAACTAAAAACGTTGAAGTCGATACCAAAGTTCTGGTTAAATCAACAAAGAACATTGTACTTTATACGAACAATTGGTGAAATAAAAAAAAACTGGTGTAATCAACAATAGTACATTACTATAGAGGACGGGAAACGAAGGGTTACAGGCCAAGTAGCTATATCTGGCCGAAGGAACTGAGGCCAGATAGTGATACGCGGCCTGTAACCCTGTTTCTCGCCGAGATTTGTATAGTGCTTTTCTCAAACTTGCCATGAAATAAAACGAACTGATTTCGCCGAACCATACTACTTAATTTGTAAATATACCAATAGTACAGAATCGTATAACATAAAAAAAAAAACATTCGCGCCTAAATTTTTTTAAATCTGTTTCAGGTCTCCTTTTACCTGTTGGTATAGATATTAGTTTTATGGTTATTTTTTTTTCTGTGACTAAATGTCAAAATCTAGTGTCACAGTTTGACGTTTCAAAACAAAAGACAGTTTGTTTGCAGTCCTAGGTGTGAAATAAATACATGAAATCTCTTTACATATCATCTTAGCACATGACACCGGATACATAGTATTTCCGGGTTTAATTTAACGTAAGTAACATCAACATTCCGTAGCAAGTTTGAGAAAAATTAATTTTTCCCCTCACTAGCTCGTAAAGTGCTCGTTTATCCTTTAACACGAACGTGTAAAAACGCATATTATTCACTTGTGTGGCAAAGTAATGACCTTGGTTTTGGAATAACAAAACGTAAAATGCTCATGGAAATCGTTCCATATTAATGATAATTAAATAATTTGTTTCAGAATTTAGTGTAAAATACAAACCTTTATATAATATGATGATTTTAACATATAAATCCTAAAATTCCATAAGTAACAATTGTTTTAGTGAATGATGATAAGATGACTAGATGCAATCACAAAACGCAGAAAATGTCAACGTCAACATTGTCAAAGAATATTATAGGTTGGAACTGATGACTGTGAAGAAAAACACGTGCGAAAAATTTCTGTTGTGTGGCAACAATATTGTGCAGAATCGCGACTAGGTAGAAAAAAGATTGTGCGTAACTAATGACTGTAAAGAAAAACTCGTGCGAAAAATGTCTGTTGTGTGGTAATAATATTGTGCAGAATCGCGACTAGGTAGAAAAAAGATTGTGTGGAACTGATGACTGTGAAGAAAAACGCATGTTATAAACTTCAGCTGTGTGGAATTCATTTTGTTTAGAATCGTAACTAGGAAGAAAAAATAATGACATAAACTTCTGATGATCCGATAAATCCAACTTAGCATTTTTTCAGTGTAATCAGCCACACATTAGTTAAAAACAAGTGTTGGCTTAAATGCTGGAAAAATGTTAGCCGAAAAAAACGATTTCGTACCAAAATCGTGGTGAAACTTAAATTTTTGACCGTTACTGTACAATGGGTGGAGGAGATATCGCTAGTGCTTAAGGAAATAATTAAATTATTAGATTAATTAGACACTCCATCATCATCAGCCTATGATAGTCCACTGCTGGACGTAGGCCTCTTCTATTAACTATGCGTATAGATGCATCAGGAGGTAAATGCCCATAATCACCACTCTTGGCAAGCGGATTGGCGATCGCAGTAATGTGTCCACTATGATGACGCTGCTGCCTATCATCTATATTTTATCAAATAATGGTCAGTGACACTTCAATCCCTTAGTCGACTCTTACGACACCCGCAGGAGGTGTTGGGGTGGTGACAAATGTATTCTTACTGCTGTCACCACACGGCCAATTGTGACACTTGGTGGACAGTTATTAATTTTCTTAATACTTACCTCTTTATTCATAAACATTTATCTACTTAACAAGCCGCTAAGTATTGTTTGTCACTTTCGATCTTATCAATATAATATATCTTAGTTAAGTTAGGAGACTTGTACCCAATAGCGTTGCCACCAATGCGGTAACAGTTTATATAATTTTCCGAAGGAATTTTATTCATATATGAATAAAACCTGATAAATATGTATCCGTACTACGTTTTTCTAATGTTAACTTCCTATCTGTTTTACTACACGTAATAGGTAAACATTTTATGATTGATCACATGAAAAACTGTAGGTACTATTGTCAACAACAATTTGACTATTCGTGTACCTTAAGTCCATTGCTATAAGGGTCACATCGTGTTAGGATATAAATAAATGTTTAGGTACATAATATAATATCATGGTTCATTCTTAGTTCTTACACAAATCGATCTAGTTCAGTCGCCATCATAGGCCTAAGACAAGTAATTAATTTTTTTTATTTTATTTATTAATAAAGTTTACAATCGATACTTACAGTAATATGCCAAGCATGCTGATCAGAAATAAATGTATGAGAATGACAGATTCACATGAAAAGTCACATGATCATTTCCATACATTGTTATGGTCACGTGACTTATCGCTTATCAATCTTATCATATACGATTGCAAAATGGCATCTTGGCTAGGCATACATGTCCATCTATGTCCAACAGTGGACAGCAATAGACTGATGACGTGAGTCACGGAGGTATAGGTGAAAAACTTAAGAAAGTCACCTGTTGTATGTGTGAGTGACGTGTTCGAATAGGCATTTGTTTTGTTTGTGTTACTAATTTCAAATATGTGTTCTCTATTCGAATACGTCACTCACACGTACAACAGGTGACTTTCTTAAGTTTTTCACCTATACCATACATGGAAAAATAAGTGTTTTTCGTACGGATAAACATAATTGACGGCCGAGACGGGGCTCGGTCCTAATAGTGATCAAATATGTTGTTGTTTGGCTTTTACCTATTTCAATAACAAATATGATATAGAAAAACCGATCAATAGCATGTCCGGGCCATGCTCAGTGTAGGGTTCCGTTGTTATTCAATTTCTGATTCTGATTAGGTTCGAAACAGTTTTATTTTAAAGTGTTTTATTTAAAAATTTGCCCCCCCCCCCCCCCCCCCCGTTTTGATCCGTAGGTCCAAAAAATCATGAATATAAGATTTTTTGGACCTACGGATCAAAAAGGGGGGGGGGGGGGGGGCGGGGGACATTTTTTTTTTCTTCTGGAGCGATTATCTCCGAAAATATTGACTTTAAACAAAAAGTTTCTTTGAAGACCCTTATTCTTTTTACGATACACAAATGATACCCCACACTATATGTATAATTACAGCAAATTAAAAAAATCATCCCCTCTTTACCAGTTGGGGAGGTACCCGAACTAAACATTTTTTCTATTTTTTAGTATATCATTTTGTTGGCATGATTAATACATATATGTATACCTGTACCAAATTGCAGATTTATAGTATTATCGGCCACTGAGCTATGTTGCGGACAGACGGACAGACGGACATTGCGAAACTATAAGGTTTCCGTTTTTGCCATTTTGGCTACGGAACCCTAAAAATTTATTGTGGTTCTTTGTAGCAAAAATAAGTTAGCCTGCGTGGCCTAGTTGGTAGTGGACTGAGTAAGTGATAGGTACTAGTGACCTCGCCTACAAAGCTGCAGAGTCCGGATTCGAATCCCGGTATAGGCATTATTTGTTATCACATATACAGGATGATTTTATGTATGGGCAATGAAATGAAATGAAATGAAATGAAATGAAATGAAATGATTTATTGCAATAAACACGGTATTTAACAGATAGTACATTGGATATAATTAAAGGAGATTCACATGTTTAACCGCAAGGGCATGCAATTTAAACTTATACAACTATTTACAATATTCAATTACAATAGGTAATCAATAGAAAAAAAACATGCTATACAAAATTATGAACAAGGTACATGGTCTTCTATTAGAAATCACAACAAAATTACATTTATCTAGTACATTCGTCAAAATAAGTTAATTAGGAAAGTATAATAGGAATAAAATAAATTAGAAAGAATAATAAAAATAAAATCATAATAATCATGTCAGGCAATCCACATTTAACTACGACTGGATCTGGTTTTCTAGAAAATCCTGTGTGACAGATACTCATTGAGAGAATAAAACCTCTTTTCTAGTAGCCAACCATGCAACCTAGATATGCAGGCTTGGTACGGTAAGGATTTAATATCATCCGGGATCAGATTGTCAAAGTCAAAGTCAAAGTCAAAATATTCTTTATTCAATTAGGCCCAGCAACGAGCGCTTTTGAATCGTTAAACTAAATAGCGAATGTGAGAAAAAAAAAACTACCTCCGGTTCTAACCCTACACCACTGCCTGAGAAGAATCCGGCAAGAAACTCAGCGGGACTTTCTTTTTTCAAATAAAAGTTTTATAACATCTTACGGCTAACATGCATTAATTAAAAACGAAACATAAATTTGATTGAATATAAATACTGATATAGTACATTAACTAGAGATGAAGTCTCTAATAGTCAGAACAATTATATAAATTTAATGAATTTTGAGAAATGTATAGATGTAAAGATATATGTAAAAGGGCATACAATTGTTTTTAGTTAAACGTTAAAATTAGCATTATTATACTGCTAGAGATGTAAAGGTCTCTAGTTGTCAGAGTAAAAAGAAAACAAACGGATACATTTCACTAAATGTTTCAGATATGTATAAGGTCTCCATGCGTCATAATATTAAATAATCATAAATAAACAAACATGTAGCGAATTCAATTTCTCATATCAAGAACAGCAGGAAAATTGTTTGAATTTAAGCCATGAGTGAGCTTGATTAGACCGGTCTCCGCAAACAGCACCCGTTCACGAGTATGACGCGTATCTCAGCCATCGCCTCCCTCAACCTTCTTTCGGGAAAGTGGCGACCCGATCAACGACGCCACCGTAAGCAGAGACCTTAAAGTGAGCATGACTGTGCAAGCTATCAGGCAGACAATATAATTTAAATACTATGAATGCTGACCATATTTAGTTTCATGAGAATTTATATTCGTACTTGCCCGTTACATATATGACAACTATCACAAGAAAAAAAAAATAGAAATAGACATAACTAGTACAGAAAATCTGAATACAAAATTAAAATTACTTAGGTGTAAAGGACTCTAAGTGTCGACATAATGTACATTAAAATAGGAAAAATTAAAATAAAAAGATAATCTCGGAGATGTATAAAGTCTCCAAGTGTCAAGACTACATATTAGTAATACGGAAAATAAAAAAAACAAAACTGTAAGATAATGACTATCTTACGTCAGATCTATAATTAATGGTAACAATATGAAACACTAGTATGATAGTAAACATTCACTTATGTATATGATTTACCGAACACGTTACGGTACTGGCTTAAAAGCATCCTTATCATTTATGAAGTCGTTAACGGTATAATACGCCTTACTTATCAAGTAGCGCTTAACCTGAGACTTGAATTTATGCTGTGGCAAATTTGTTAACTCACTAGGAATTTTGTTATAAAAACGTGTACAGTTCCCAACGAAAGACGCACTAACCTTACGGAGACGGTGGGCCGACACAGCCAGCTTATGTTTATTCCTAGTGTTAAAGTTGTGAACATCACTATTCTTCTTGAATTCATGAATGTTTATACGAACATACATAATATTGTCCAGGATGTATTGGGAGGCTACAGTAAGTATGTGTGCCTCTTTAAATTTCTCCCTAAGGGAGACCCGAGCACCTAGTTCATAAATGGAGCGCACAGCTCGCTTTTGTAGCACAAAGATGGTCTGAATATCTGCCGCTTTCCCCCACAACAAAATCCCGTATGACATGACACTGTGGAAGTAGCTGAAGTATACCAGCCTAGCCGTCTCGACGTTCGTCAGGTGCCTGATTCGCCTCACTGCATATGCGGCAGAGCTGAGTTTGCCGGCCAATGCTGTCACCTGTGCATGCCATTGTAGTTTAGAGTCTAACGTCACACCCAAAAAAACTGTCTGATCTTCAAATTCCAGTAATTCACCATTTACTTTGATCATACTGTTGCTTACCTGCTTAACATTGGGTAAGGTAAATTTAATGCACTTAGTTTTCTTGGCGTTCAAAAGTAAGTTATTTACTGTAAACCAGTTTACAACAGTATATAGCGCTTCATTAATGGTATCAAAGCTCTTTTCTTTTCTATCCACTTTAAATATGAGTGATGTGTCATCAGCAAATAATACAATGTCATGTTTCTCTCGCACAAGGTTAGGAAGATCATTAATATGTATACTTTGATCGCCATGCAATAACTATTTCTGCTACAAAGTTTTGTGTTTGTTTTGGGTTTCACAAGTCTTGAAGGATACCTTGTGTTAAAACTACACACATCTTCTAATTTTTGAAACAATGTTGGATGAGACTTTACAAACTTGGCAAGTTCCAAAATATATAGAGATGGTAATGTTAGAAGTTTCAAATCAGAGAAAAGATCCCTGCAAGAGGTTCGTGGAGCCTTTTTGCAAATGGCTCTTACGCACTTTTTTTGGCTAATGAAAAGGTCTTCCACTTCGCAACAATTTCCCCACAACACTATTCCATACCTTAACACTGACGCCACATACCCGTGGTAAGCAAGTAGAGCAGTTTGCCTGTTAACGCGGGTTGCGAGTCTTCTAAGTGGGTAAGAAAAACTGTTTAAGCTCTTACATTTCTTCTCAATTTGAGGTTTCCATGAGCAATGCTTATCTAATATTATGCCTAGGAATGTCACTACATCTGTTTCCCGTATAATATGGTCATTATATTCAACACTTAATTCTACCGCTTCTTTCCTATTACAGAATTGTATGAAATTAGTCTTGCTCAGATTTACGTTCAAATTATTTGCTTCCATCCATTTAATTATTTTGTGAGTTTCAATATTTATATTATCATTATAGGTAGCAATATTATTACATGTTATTATTAAGGAAATGTCGTCGGCAAACAGAATACACTGACAATCAGTAGTGGTCGGTAGGTCGTTAATATAAAGCAAGAACAGTAGAGGGCCCAAAACACTTCCCTGAGGAACACCAACACTATTTACTAATATATTAGAACTAAAATGATCTACGGTATTGTTATCATTAGTATGTTCGATTTGCACCTATTGCATCCGGTTTTTTAGATAACTACCGATCCAGTCCAAGGTTTTCCCTCGAATACCATATTTTAAACATTTATCAAGAAGGCGTTGATGCGAGACGAAGTCGAAAGCCTTGCTCATGTCGAAGAATATGGCACAGACTGGATTTCTTTTATCCACTTCTTCAGTAATTTTTTTGATCAACGTAAATGCAGCCAGTATTGTAGATTTTCCCCTTTGAAAGCCATTTTGTTCCTCTCTTATTATGTTGTTCTTGTCACAAAAGGAAGTCAGCCTAGAATGCATAATCTTTTCGAATATTTTTGACAGAACAGGCACCAGAGTAATTGGCCGGTAATTATTCAAATCTTCTTTATCACCCTTCTTGTGCAATGGCTTTACAATGGACATCTTAAGTTTTTCAGGAAAAATACCACTTGTGAAAGAAAGATTAATGAGAAAACTAAGGACAGGTGCAATTAGTAAAGCACAGGTTTTAATAACTTTAGTGGATATTTCGTCATATCCTACAGAATTCGTAGATTTTAATGTTTTAATTGTTTTTAAACGGTTTTTATTAACTTCACCGCGTATCAACTGTCGTCGATGCTTCAAATCTTGTGATCGATTTTTCGACCACTTCTACTGCACCGAAATCAACAAAATTTGGAACTCTTATCAAGTCCCCATGACAATGCAATATTATAATATTTGTATCCTTGTATCCTCAAAGCCTGATGCTGCAGACGTACTGCTTACCTTAACCGAGAGTGTTAAGACACGTGAAAATGAAAGTATAGCATGTTTGGCATAATCAAATACTAATAGCCTGATCTTGACTTCCAACTCCTCACTCCTGACGCTGCAGTACTGCCTACAATAAACCATCTTTAATCGATATCTTGATTTTAAAGTAGCTCTTTAGAGATACTATTAAGTAGAAACATGATAACATTAACACTAACGTCCAACTCCTCAAATTTGATACTCCAGTGCTACTGCCTGCCACAACCGCTAGGTTTAGCGATGTGTAGATTTTGAAGTACTGCTTTAGGTATTTGGTAGAAACAAACGGATTTAATTATCATCATCATATTAGCCGAAAGACGTTCACTGGTGAATATAGGCCTCCCACAAGGTCCGGCCCTGTGCCACCCGCATCCATCGACCTTCACGAGGTCATGAGTCCACCTTGCGGGGGGCCGACCGCCACTCGAGAACCTTACCGCCCCAACGGCCACCGGTTCCACGCGCGACGAGCCCCGCCCACTTCAGTTTAGCGATTCGAAGAGCTATATCGGTTACTTTGGTTCTGCTGCAGATGGTCTCATTTCTAATTCGATCTCGCAGAGAGACTCTTAGCATAGGCCTCTCCATTGCCCTTTGGGTGACTTTAGAGCCTTCTTATGAGGCCCATTGTAAGCGACCACGGTTTAGTACCGTATGTTACTGCGGCCCTCCGGCTGATAGACTCATAGGGTCACGGCTGATAGGGTGACAGCGTAAGTGATTCGCGTAGGCCGAGCCGTCGGGCCTGCGGCCCTCCAGCTGATAGAGTGACAGCGTGAGAGGATCGCGTAGGGCGAGCCGTCGGGCCTGCGGCCCTCCAGCTGATAGGGTGAGACAGCATGTGTGGATCGTGTAGGGAGAGCCGTCGGGCCTGCGGCCGTCCAGCTGATAGAGACAGCGTGAGTGGATCGCGTATAGCGAGCCGTCGGGCCTGCGGCCCTCCAGCTGATAGAGTGACAGCGTGAGTGGTTCGCGTAGGGCGAGCCGTCGGGCCTGCGGCCCTCCAGCTGATAGAGTGACAGCGTGAGTGGTTCGCGTAGGGCGAGCCGTCGGGCCTGCGGCCCACCAGCTGATAGAGTGACAGCGTGAGTGGTTCGCGTAGGGCGAGCCGTCGGGCCTGCGGTCCTCCAGCTGATAGAGTGACAGCGTGAGTGGTTCGCGTAGGGCGAGCCGTCGGGCCTGCGGCCCACCAGCTGATAGAGTGACAGCGTGAGTGGTTCGCGTAGGGCGAGCCGTCGGGCCTGCGGCCCACCAGCTGATAGAGTGACAGCGTGAGTGGATCGCGTAGGGCGAGCCGTCGGGCCTGCGGCCCTCCAGCTGATAGAGTAACAGCGTGAGTGGATCGCGTAGGGCGAGCCGTCGGGCCTGCGGCCCTCCAGCTGATAGAGTGACAGCGTGAGTGGATCGCGTAGGGCGATCCGTCGGGCCTGCGGCCCTCCAGCTGATAGAGTGACAGCGTGAGTGGATCGCGTTGGGCGATCCGTCGGGCCTGCGGCCCTCCAGCTGATAGAGTGACAGCGTGAGTGGATCGCGTAGGGCGATCTGTCGGGCCTGCGGCCCTCCAGCTGATAGAGCGACAGCGTGAGTGGGTCGCGTAGGACGAGCCATCGGGCCTGCGGCCCTCCAGCTGATAGAGTGACAGCGTGACTGGTTCGCGTAGGGCGTGCCGCCTGACCTGTAGTCATCTGGTTGATGAGACTGAAAGTATGAGTATACCCCTCGGGTTCGCGTAGGGCGTGCCGTCGGGCCTATGGCTCTCCGGTTGATAGATTGCATGGATTGACCCTTATGGCCCTCGATCCGCGTCGGACTTTCCGTCAGACCTGCGTTCCTCCGGTTGGTCGACAGAGAGAATGAGTTTATATTTTATAGTCTCGAAATTCGACTTGTATAATGTGTACAATATAAAAATTAAAACTTGATTTTCTCAATGAACCAAATTGATTGATATATTCCTTATTGTCAGATCTCTTTTATCTAAGGTACTTATTGTATGAATAACACGTTCATTTGAGACACTTCGGGCATTCAAGCTTACACTAACCACGCCCAGCCTTTGGTTTTCATTTGTCGATCGAGATATTTAATAACATTTTTTTAGTGTAGGATTTTTAAAAATATCTATTCAGCAGGGTTTCGCCTCCCGTTACACATAAAATAATGTCCATTACGTTTACATATGTGTCATGCATGATTCGTGATGAAAGCGCAAGAGTATAAACGCTGCTTAGCATGCATAATTGTATAACATATACAAACAACATCTTTGATCTAGAATAAGTAGGTATAGTATCGGAAATTAACTTAACAATTGCACTAAAAACTTGAAAATAAAATAAGTAAAAAAAGTTTTAAGTTAAACGGTTTTTATTGCACAAAAACTAGAAAATAAAAATTTGTTATAACTAACCGTAGATGCTAACTTTCTGTAGATTACTCACGTGAAACTATTATCACTGTAGTCTTCCCAAGTCGGGTGCTGAAAGCCACGTTTAGCCTCTATGTCAGAGTGGATTAAGCGTTACCTAATCGGAAACTTTTACCAAACTAAAATAAAAACGTGGGGCGTTATTATAAAGAAACATGCAAGTTCAAAATATGTAATTGCAGCTTTAATTTTGCAATTAATCATCCATCTGTTCCATCACTTCTACAGAGGTAAATGATCAAGGCCAGAACAAAACTTATTACATTACACTATTGCTGTCTTGATTTCTATGTGTGCTCTTAAATAACTATAGTGATAAGTCACATCACAATTGCGTACGCCCCACGTTTTTATTTCAGTTTGGTAAAGGTTTCCGATTAGGTAACGCTTAATCCACTGACATAGAGGCTAAACGTGGCTTTCAGCATCCGACTTGGGAAGACTACAGTGATAATAGTTTCACGTGAGTAATCTACAGAAAGTTAGCATCTACGGTTAGTTATAACAAATTTTTATTTTCTAGTTTTTGGTGCAATAAAAACCGTTTAACTTAAAACTTTTTTTACTTATTTTATTATGACTTCATAGTCATCACAAGGATATAAGAACATTGTAGAGTCATGCGACGAAATATTTTTTATACTATGTGCCTCACTTTTATATTGATTTTTAGTTAGTTGAATAAAAGCAATTGGACATTTACCTTCTATTTAATGCCTCAATAAGCATAGTTAGTAGGAGAGCCCTCTAGCCATCGCTAACCCGCTTGCCCAGGATGGCGATTATTGGCATTTACCTCCTAATACGTTCACATCCATAGTTGATAGGGAGGCGTATGCCCAGCAATGATGAGATAAGCTGATGATGAAGACCTTCCAAGGCATCTATCGTCATCATCAGCCTATGTTAGTCCACTGTTGGACGTAGGCCTCTCCTACTAACTGTGCGTATTATTATTAGGAGGTAAATGCACATAATCGCAGTAATTATGTCCACTATGATGACGCTGCTTCCCATCATCAATCTTGTGGAATGGTCAGTGACACTTCAATCCCTTAGTTTCTTACGACACCTGCAGGAGGAGTTGGGGTGGTGACAAATGTATTCTTACTGCCGTCACCACACGGACAAGGCATCTATACGCACAGTTAATAGGAGAGGCCTACGTGCAGTTAGTACACGGAGAGAGGCTACTGATGTCAGGCCCCCAGATAGCTAATAGATACTTAGGTGTGTACTGTACATACCTATACATAATTCAACGTTTAAACTCACGTGTTTTTAATCACTACGCGCGACATGTTTCGGAGAGCCTAGGTCTCCATTATCAAGCACTGAGCCCGCGTTCACGCCAAGGGACTCGCAAGTCTCTAAATACTCGTGAGTTAAACCGTTTAATTATATTTATAGTTATTATCAGTGTCAGCCTCCGTAGCCTAGTTGGTAGTACTTAGCCTACCAACTAGGCTACGAAGCTGGAGGTTCTGGGTTCGAATCCTGGCGAGGGCATTATTTGTGTATTTATTGATCACAAATATTTGTTCCTTGGTCATGGCTGTCTATGTATTTAAGTATCTATTACATATCGAGGGTTGCCTGGTGAAACCCTATAAGTACGTGACACCTAGTCTCGAGAAAAATGATGTTAAAGGTTTATTGTCATCGGACACTTATTTTGATAAATAGATTCGTAGTTTTATGAGTGGTTTGTGAAAAGCAATTTCATTCAGTTTAAGTTTATCTATGTTTTAGTTATGTAACTCATCTAGTTTTCCTGTAAGATAACATTTTTTACCAAGGGGTATCGACTTATTGGGTTTACGCATAAATAAAAAAAACATATTTGTTACTAAGAGGGTATTATTACCAAATAAAACCTTAAAAAATAGACGAATCTAAAAGTAATAACGGTATTATTCTACATCTGAAAAAGTAAGTGCTATGCCAACAAACGTTTTTAGGCTTCTTATCCATCCATGATACTCTTCAGGTATAATTCAGTATGTTTCAGCGGGGCAAAGTGCTTCTATGAACGGTTTGTCTGTGACTGGACCTGGTGTTTCAACGGCGGATAAAAAAATATAAGCTGAAAGGCAATGAGGATGGTGGGTTTCCATGGTTCTGAGGATCCGCACATTGTTTTGCGTTGCCTATTGTGTTTGTGGTACTCATGCTTTGGTTGGGAGAATCAGTTTCAGAAAAGGGCTCCTCCGATCTTGATGAATCGCAAATTGATATTGCCACCCAAATGCGCTATATTCTCAACGACAGTAATGGCATGTCGGACTCAAGTGAGTCTTTTGTAGATTGTTGAAAAAAAAACTGTTGTTGGAATCGATCTGTAACTTGATTTATTGTGCTTGCATTTTTTCCGGATGATTCATCATCCGCTGACTTATTTGGCCGTGACTGTTCGGCTGAGGATCCTGCATGTGTGCCGCATCCTGGGGACTTTCGCAGTTTTGATGAGTCGCGGATTGATATCGCCGCCCAGATGCGCAGTAGTGGTGGTAAGGGGACTCAAGTGGGTCTTTTACAGATTGCTTGAAAGTGGTGTTATTGGGATGAAGTTGCTTATACAGGTAATTTATTCTGCTTTCGTTTTTTTTCAGATGATTGAACTGAGGATCCTACTTACGACTGTTTTGCCAAAACAAATGGATTTTGACTCGGATTTTGCTACTGAGGGTCCAAATGTTTCATCCAAACAGGAAGATTTTTTTATGGAGCTGATTGATGAAGTTTTGGATCGAGTTTGGATTGCTGTGGAGGATGACTATTCAGCGGGAGCTCCTAGTGTTCCTGCGATGCACCTCGGCGAGATGATTCTGGCCGTGACATTGTTGTTCCTAAGGGTCCCGGTCCAGGGAAGCATCGGGAGCGTTCCTTGCCGATGCTTGACGGTGTTGGTCTTTCTGGTCAAGGTGAATGTATGGAGGGAGCTTCTTCTTGCGTTTCGGATTCCGAAGACGATACATTGAGGGTATTGGAGCCGACTGACTCTGGCCACAGTGACGGCATGATCCGTGAGCGTTCCGGTGCTTGTTCGCAGGTGGAAGGCGCTGTTGACTTGATTTTGGACAGTGTTTTGGATAGGGTTTGGGATTGTGTCGGGCCCCTGAAGCGACGTAGGCAGGCTGAGCTGTCTGAGTGGAGGGTGGATATCGCTAAAAGGCGAAAGCTGCTAAAGTTCCAAAGGAGGCTTCAAGGATCGAGGAGGTTCCAAGGAGGTTTTGGAACTTTAGCAGGACGCTTAACGCCTTGGGTTATATAAGGTAGCCCTTCCATTTTTCGCTTTTTAGCGATATCTACTTTCCGTTCAGATGGCTTGGCTTGCTTGCGTCGCTTCAGGGGTTTGACGAAATCCCAAACTTTGTCTGAAACATTGTCTAGAATTGGGTTAGCAGTGTCTTCTGCTTGTGGGCAGGCGCCGGAGCATTCGCGGATCATGCCGTCATTGTGGCTGGAGTTGGTTGGTTCTGATACTTTTGATGTATCGTCTTCGGAGTCTGGAACGTGGGAGGAGGCTCTTTCTGTGCATTCGCCTTGACCAGAGGGACTGGCACTGTCGGGTGTCGGCAGGGAGCGTTCCTGGTGTTTCCTTGAACTGGGACTTTCAGGAATGATGGTGTCGTGGCCGGAGTCATTTCGCTGAGGTGCGTCGTTCTCTAGGTCTGTGTCGGGAGCGCAGGGAGCTCCCGCTGAATGGTCATCTTCTGCAGCGGTCCAGGCTCGATCTTAAGCTTCATCAATCAGCACCATAAGGGGGTCTTCCTGTTTGGATGAAACATTTGGACTTTCATTGGTGAAGTCTGGGTCGAAATCTATTTGTTTTGGTGAAATAGTCGTGAGATCTTCAGTTTAATAATTTCAGGAAACCGAAGGAAGAATAAATTGCCTGTTGGCTTTGTCCTAGTAACGTTGTTTTTGAGTGGTCTGTAAAAGACTTGCTTGAGTCTTCTTACTATTATGATTGTGCATTTGGGCGGTGATATCAATTTGCGATTCATCGGAATTGCGAGGGTCCTTGGGATGTGGCACATGTGTGGGATCTTCATCCGAATGGTTACTGCCGGGTGGGTAAGTTTCATTATCTGGAAAGAATTTAAGCATGATGAACTGAGTTGCCGATGGATCCTAACAACGGTTTTTTTAGTAGTCCACAAGGGACTTGCTTGAGTCTGGCATGCTATTGTTGTCGTTGACAATATAGCGCATTTGAGTCATTTTCTGAAATTGTTTTTTTTAATTGGAGTGCGAGTATCACAAGCACAATAGGTAGTAACGTGGGACAGTGTGCGGATCTTCAAGGCCATGGAAGCTGAAGATGGTAATCTTCATTGTTTTGCCTGTAACAGCTTACATTTTTTTCAATTGCCTTTGAAGCACTGGGTCTAGTCATGGACAAGCTGTTCATGGAGGCACTTTGCCCCGCTGAAACGTAAAAAATAATCAATATTATTTAATCAAAAGTACTAATCACAACTACCTTTTTATTATTTTTATCGTAAGAATCACTCAAAGTCGCGAAGTCTCATTAATCGTCAGTGCTAAAACCTGATAAGTTCGCATAAAACAACAACAATTATTTTCATAGTCAGTGCTAAAACCCGATAAGATCAAATAAAACAACAACAATGCTTTTCATAGTCAGTGCTAAAAACCGATAAGTTCAATAAACAACAACAATGCTTTTCATGGTAACGGTTAGTTACAATAGCTTACATTAATTGTTACTTGAACTCATTACTATAAACACGGTGTGTAAAATATGACAATTCTACGTTTATTCTAGGTTAGAAAAGTAGATTACCTGTTTCCAGCTTATTACTGCAAGCTAGGTAGGTTGCACTAATTTTCTGCCTCGGTCACCCATCACACAACTTTGAACACAATCATTCACAACCTTCTTTAATACAATACACCCCTTTTTGACAGCTATTTTCAATTAAATATGCAACGTCGCAGCGGTGCGCTTGCGTTCGTGACGCTACTTGTCAAGGCTGCGCATGACCATGGGGCCGTCGAAAAACTTATAGGGTTCTTCCCCGGACATATTTGAAAGAAATTTGTTAAAGGCCTCTTGCGAGAATCCGATTACTGGACTTAACATAATATTTTATTAGAGAATTGTTTCAAATAAGTACTATAAGTTTATTTGTTGGATTCTCTTTGAATAAATTTGTATGTGCAATAAATGATATCGTAAAAGTAGAATCCAACAAATGCTTTTAACGTATTCTAATTCGTAATAAAATCCTTTAAAGTTTGCAATCGTAATGAGGTGAGACCGGGTAAGTAACAGTAACTGGTTCTACATTGTGTATTTACTTTGATTAGGTGTAAATATCTCGGCACTAAATACCAATAAACATACATTATGTGGTTCTTCCATTAAGTAATAAATAAAAATTAAGTCTTAAATGTAGTTGTAGTATTTAGTTTTGAATTAATAGTTGAAATCAAGTACTTATTGGGTTATTTACTCGGCATATTTCCGTGATACATGTAAAATCAGCTTATCTGATATTACCATTAGATTGACCGATACTGAATCATTCTAAAACTGTTTTTACTTTAAAATCTCACTTTTTGTCACTTATCGGGTTTCACCAGGCAACCCTCGATATATCGTCGCTTGGTACCCACATCACAAGCCTTCATTGAGCTTACCGTGGGACTAGGTCGATTTGTGTAAGATGTTCCAACTTCCCAAGATATTTATTTATTTTTTTATATATTCATTTTCAACACAATTTATGTACATAGATTAAATCTAACTAATCTACTTAACCTAACCTATATCTAAGATTGGCCCTTGTGGCATTGTACCGAGGATACTGGGGCGGCATTTCCTCGCTGTATCGCAATACTGATGCGGTGTGCGAGGAAGTTAGTTTATTTATTATTTATTTATTTATTATGTCTCACAACAGCTTAAATTCAACTTAGGTATTCGTTTACAGTGTCTAGACTTCAATGACTATCTCAATAAAAATTCTTATGACTAATATAGACAAATAGGACATGTAGTACGGTCAAATCGTACATAATTTTACCCTAAACTCGCAAATCAAGTAGTATCGCTGCATTTTTGGTATGTTGTTTAGACACCATAGGACAGTATAAAACCATATTTTGCAAGCAAAAAAAAGTTGTGCCAGCTGGGTAGTACGTGAAAAACTGCGAAATTTACGGCCATTTTTTAGTTTCTGATTTTTATTTAAAAAACCTTACATTTTTTTGATATCATATGTACATAAACGTTTAAAGACTAATAAATTTCCAACAAGTTGAGCTAGCATGCATTACCGTAGGTCTTATAGTTTCAGAGATTCGAGACTTTAGAAAGTACCCCTTTTTGTAAACTAGATAAAATTTTGTGTTTTGCTAACGTTTTCGACTTAATATCGCCTCACCTAATTATGCTACGAAAAACATGCAATAATGACCTTATAGCGCACTTAATATTCTTTAATTTAAGAGTAAAATTAGGTCAGTGAACTTCGTAGTTGAAAGTATAAACCCGAAATTCCAAAGGCAGGAGGCCCGCTATCTAAGTTTTTCATACAAATCGTAAGTCGAGTTGCAAAGCTGCAATTTTGGTATATTATAAATGCCTTATAGATATATACGAAAATGCATATTAAAAGAAAAACAAAAAAATAATTTGGGCATAGGACGTAAAAAACGGAAAAAAATTCGCACTTTTTTTAGTTTTTGACGTTTAACTAAAAATCTATTATCTTTTTGATACTGATTGCTAAAAAACTAAGAAAGAACATTAAATTTGAAAGGATTTGAGCTATGTTGCATCACCGTAAGTTATATATATTTTGAGATACGACATTTCATAAAGTACCCTTTTAACAAAACATAAACAAATTTTAGGTTACGTTAAAGCTATTCACTAAATATTGGCAAAACGTTCGCGCTAAGAAAAAAAAAGTAATTATAGATAATAACTACATTAAATTTGGAACAAATTGAGCCGATAACAATTACTGTAAGTCTTATAGTTGCGGGTATACGAGGCTTCAAAACATGCATTTATTTTCTTAACTTAATGATGGGCACATTTTGAAATGTCGTATCTCTAAATCTATATAATTTAGGGTAATGCAAGGTAGCTCAAATCCTTTCAAATTTCATATTCTTTCTAAGTTTTGTAGCAATTAGTATCAAAAAGATAATAGTTTTTTAATTAAACGTCAAAAAGTAAAAGAAGTCCAATATTTTTTCAGTTTTTTCTGTTCTATGCAGAAATTCCTTTTTTGTTTTTCTTGTAATAAGCATTTTTGTACGTCCTTATAGGGCCTATATAATATACTAAAATTGCAGCTTTGCAACACGACTTGCGATTTGTATGAAAAACTCAAATAGCGGACCTCCTGCTTTTTGAATTTCGCGTTTTTAGTTTCAATTACAAAGTTTACTGACCTGATTTTACTCTTAAATGAAAGAATATTAATTGCGCTATTAGATAATTATTTCATGTTTTTCGTAGCATAATTAGGTAAGGCGATATTAAACCAAAAACGTTAGCAAAACTCAACATTGTATCTAGTTTACAAAACAGGGAACTATTTGAAGTCTCGAATCTCTGAAACTATAAGACCTACGGTAATGCATGTTATCTCATCTTGTTACAAATTCATTCATCTTTAAACGGTACCTGATACGTATTGTCAAAAAACGTAAAGCTTTTTTTATAAAAATCAGAAACTGAAAAAAGACAGTAAATTTCAGTTTTTCAAGTATAACGCAGCTAGCACAACTTTTTTTTGCTTGCAAAATGTGGTTTTATACTGCCCTATGGTGTCTAAATAACATACCAAAAATGCAGCTTTACTACATGTTTTGCGAGTTTAATATACGATTTGACCGTACTAATGCTATCAAATATGTAATATTTCACAGCTCGTAAATTCGCAATACAAAGAAAGCGATTCCATTAAAACCGTTCAAGCAAATTATTTACTCAGGTGAAGTTCATTAAGTTTCTTGTGAAATCGTTTGGTTCCTATCCCTAGCAATTGAAGTTTTATTCTTGTAATTCAAAAATATTTATTACTTTGAAGACATATTTTTAATAGTATTTTTTCTATTCCGTGCAGTAAGAAAAGAAAAACTTAAACAAACCTAAAAATAATATTTTCTTCAGTTACCGCGAGGAAACACATGAAATAAAACTATTAAAACCATCTATTGTCAGTCATCCGCAGAACACGAACCCTGTAAAGTGTTCGAAACGTCGGAATGAGGCTAAAATTAGTTAATATACCTACGCGAGTTTATTCGTTTTCATAGTTTTATTTCAAACCTAAAAACTTGAATTATTTCATAATCAGTAATCGGGTCATTTTCAGATTTAGGTTATCGTCTTTTCGGTGGACATAAATAAAATTAAGGAGTTCGTGTACTAATTTGGCGATAAAACCATTACTGGTACAAGTTACAACTAGGTTCCCCATCCTACAACCCTATGTAATAAAATCGTAGCATAGACTTATAAAAGCGAATTTTTGACCACCGAGTGGACAACTTTTGTTTTTTCGACTGACAATGACCCAATCACGAAACCAAACCGATAACATCATGGTATGACAATAATAGGGTTTGAACCGGTACTGCAGACGCTGCCACCCTAAAGGTGCATTCAGACCAAACGAGCATTCGCTATTCTATCCCCCGCTCTACGAAATCAACGAATCACGGTTTGTGTAACGATCGAATTTCGTAGAGTGGAAGGATAAAATAGCGAATGCTCGTTTGGTCTGAATGCACCTTAAATAGAGTATGGGGTTCTTCAAAAGAGGAGTGTACAAGTTCTTATTGGGTCGGCAACGCGCATGTGACACCCCTGGGGTTGCAGGCGCCCATAGGCTACGGCGACTGCTTTCCATCAGGCGGGCCGTATGCTTGTTTAAGATGTCCCTAGATATTTATTTATATTATTTCCCTTAATTTGGCAGTGTATCTTATAAGATACATACTTTTTGACCCACTTTTTGTATTTTTTTTAAAGACAGAATTTTTTGCTCTACACAGCGGCGAGGAGGCTAGATCGCACGATTTTTTAAAATTCTGCCAAGGTTAGGGTTAAAATACAGCAGATAAAGGTCAAATTACACTGGTTACACCAAGAACTATGTTTCTGCGCAAACGCAGCAACTCGGTAAAGCAAATACCAACCGAAACTATGTCTGATCGCGGACAAAGCCACAAAGGTGCTGTGGCTTAAGACAATGAAGAATATATTTGATGATTTGCTATTGTTGTACATATTTAGAAAGGCGTAGATTGTGATAACTATAACTTATGATTTATGGCGCATTTGAAAATAATAAAACAGCTTTAAAACATTTTTACCTACGTACCTAACTTACATTTTTATACAGGGTGATTACGGAGTCGTGATCAAAACTATGAAAAATGTGTTAAGATGATTTTTCTGAACAAGGTTTCCCATGGGACCTATATGAACAAACGTATTTTTTACGACTAGTAAAGTTCGAGTTTATTAATATGTATACATTTCTCAATACTAACTATGCCTAACAAATGTTTTTACATACACACACCGGCAATGAAAACGGGTCAGGTGGTTTTTTTCATAGAAAATAATGCAAACATGGAGATTTCAAATATTTTTTTTAATATTTATAGTGTAGGTAATACCTATCTATTTTTAAATCAGGTTGTATTGGAATTTCCCTAAATTTATAAATAAAACCAAAAAAGCTTTTAAATTGTCGTTAGTTCGATTTGTATAGACAATAATGTAGACCGTTTAAGAAAACCACCTAAAATGTATGGTAAATCGACTTTTTTTAATAATGAGTTGCTATTTTTATATCCACGGAATCATCTGACGAAAAAGTTTCGTGTTTTTCGGATCGGGTGAAAACTTCAGGGAAATTCCAATACAATCTGATGTTATAAACGGTTCCACTTATATTATAAATATTTATTTTAAATATTTGAAACATGCTGATTATAAATATTTATTTTAAATATTTGTAATCAGCATGTTTCCAGTATTTTCTATGAAACAATCCATCTGACCCGTTTTCATTGACCGCGAGTGTAGTTATGAAACAAGACTGAAAATCATGAACATGTGTTGTTCCACAAAAATATAAAAAATGGGAACGTTTGTGGTAGGTATGTACTTATTTACGGTATTTTGAGTACTCCCGGTAGAAAAATGATACGTTAATTTATTTTTCATAAGAAACGAATATATCGTTTCTTTAATTTTACTTTGACCCAATAATAAAGAAATTCAAAGAGAGCCCAAATTAAAATGAAGTGCTAAGATACGCAAATAAAACGTCACATTAAACAAACTAAGTTAATAGCATATTGTCTTCATTCTGCTAAAAGTATCGATTCCAACCAGACAAAAGTACATAAAAATCGGTAAAGACAAACAAAAACGTTGTTAAAAATGAAACATGTTGTTTCATGCGTCGAAGGTACAGCCATCGCCATCAGATATATCGGAGTAGCAAGCATGCTCACAAATTACAAATATTTTATTTCCAAAAACTGCGACCATATGTAACATGGACGTCTAACAGCAGTTCAAAAATGCCCCCAACATCAATTGTTCAATTGTGCTAAGATGGGCAGTACATAGCGCTTTTCTTAACACCGCGCATATATTATTTCGGCGCAACATCGTTGACAAATGTTCATAGAATATCGCCAATCAAAACTTTGATGGACCAATCACAACTATTTTTAAATGGCGGTTTAAGTTTTTATACGTCGACATTGAAATTCATTGCCGTGATGCATTAAAGAGGGGATGACATTTGTCAACTAAAATTCAGGACCGTTTTTGAAAGGCAATTTAGTATGGCGTGATGGCGTGCGGCTTCTATGTTTTATTTGTTCGTAGTCCAAAAAGGTTAAGAAACGTTACATTTATACTGACCCCCACACTTGGCGGTGCCTATCCCGTGAGGGAGGAAATATCTGAGCAGACCTCTATTGTCATGTTAGAGTACGCGCTCAGATATTTTTGAGTACCGTGGCAGCTCTAATTCCCGCCTTCTACTGCGAGCGGAACGGACTGATTAATAGCTCCGTTTCACGTTCATCACTGGCCAAGTGCTAGTATGCAGTTGACGGCTGTAAGTCACACCAGCGGTGTAAGTTAAGCGGAGCCATTAATGAGTCCGTTACGCTCGCAGTGAAAGGCGGTCATAATATACACCAATACAAATTCTAGGGTAGGCGTATCACGTCATCATATTACATCGTATGGACTGTAGACGCAATAGGAGCTTAATGGTTATAATCGCCACGCTGGGCAAGCAGATTGGCAATTGCAATACACGGCGATGACGCTGCCGCTACTCCTCAACATCAATCTTCTATGAATGAATGGTCAGTGACTGTAAACCAACCCTGAGAGATACTATAATCTCTTAATCGACTCCTACAACACCCACGGGAAGAGTTGGGGTGGTGACAAATGTATTCTTACTGCCGTCACTACCCGTCGGCTATGTACATAAAATATTCCAATGACCGCGGGGTGACGGCAGTGAGAATACATTTGTCACCAACCCAATTCTTTCCATGGGTGTCGTAAGAGTCGACTAAGGGATTGAAGTGTCACTGACCATTTATTTAAAGCTTGCTTGCAGCAGCGTCATTATAGTGGACACACTACTTCGATCGCCAACCCGCTAGCCCAGCGTGGCGAAAGAGCATTTAGGTACCTCCTAATGCGATCATACGCAGAGGACTTTGTCCAGTAGTGGACTGACATAGGCTGATGATGTGTTCTCAATGGGTTAAAACTGCCTATATCGAAGTGTATCGGTAAGGGCTTCACCAATAACATTAACGGCATTTTCTACATTTTTACAGGGAACGGCGTATACAACATTTTGCTCGTGATAACCTGCGCCTGGATCCTGCTGGCCATTGGCATCGACCTCTTCGGCTTCAGCTTGGTCGTGGCAACGGCTTGTGATCTCAACCTCACAGTTGCTGAGAAGGGGATCCTGACTTCTCTACCTTTTATAGGTGAGTCTCATGACACCGGTGTACGCGCAGAAAGATGGTTCCGAAAACTTTTACACTCTTGGAAAATTTCATAAGTGTACCGGATGTACCGGAGATAGACAGTACATTGGTTTTATGGAATAGTCATCATCATCATCACCATCATCATTTCAGCCATAGGATGTCCACTGCTGGAAACAGGCCTCCTCAATAGACTTCCATTTTGACCGGATGGATGCGACTTGCATCCACCGAGTCCCCGCAACTCTAACCAGGTCGTCTGACCACTTTGCGGGTGGGCGTCCTACGCTGCGTTTGCCAGTACGTGGTCTCCACTCGAGTACCTTCTTGTCCCAATGGCCATGGGTTTTTCGAGACATGGAATCGGACTGATGCAAAAACTGGGACGATTGGAGGCTGAGAAAGGAGGCCTTTGCTCAGCAGAGGGTCACCAAGCTAAGTAGTTATATACGCTTTAATATTAATAGGTAGTAAATATTCGTTCATATTATTGATTGCTCATAGAAAATTTAAATTTGCAGCCCTCTTCCCAAAAACACCAATTTTATGACGTTAAATTTTGTTTTCATTAAATGCCTTTAACTATGTACAATTTTTTTTCATACGACCCAATTACGTACCTGAAGGCGTAGTTAAGATGCCAAAAGCTGACGCTCAGTAGCGTAGCGTTAATATTCTCTCTGTATCACTCGTTTCTATTAGTGCGACAAAGACAGCTGCGATTCTTTCGCGACTGAGCGTTAGCTATAGGCATCTTGGCTAAGATCTCTTGTCTTGTATCTTGTAACATGAATCATGATAATGACATTTGTTCCAGGTATCCTACTAGTCTCTTACGTGTGGGGATATGTGTCAGACACGCAAGGCCGTCGGTTCTCCCTGTTGCTCTCACTGCTGGCTGCCTTCGTGCTATCCTGCTTCACCAGCGTGGCCCCCAACTGGCTGGTCCTGGGGCTGCTGAAGTTCCTCTCCGTGTGTTTGTAAGTGCATCAGCCTATTTCAATCCATTGCTGGACATAGGCCGTCCCTATATATACCTATGCGTACCTGTGGACGCATTAGAACGCAAAATGCCCGTGAAGGCTACGCTGGGCAAGCGGATTGGCGATCGCAGTAGTGTGCATTATGGTGATGCTGCTGCCTATCATCGATTACTGAATGGTCAGTGACATTTTAATCACTTAGTCGACTCTTGCGACATCCACGGGAAAATTTTGGGGTTAGTCGACAATTCTTAGTTGCTACGTCAATTGATACCCGTTCTAATGAACAATTTATTTTCAGCTTCGAATGTAATTTTTGTGGATAGCTATAAATGAGTGCAGATTATAATTAGATCGAATTCTTGAAGACCCTGGATACATTTCTTACTAGCCAAAAGAATGAAAAAAATATTCTTGGTGTGCACATTTTCGCCACCGAGAATCATTTATTTGTCGTTCAACAACTAATTTCAACGGTTTTCGACAATTACGACCTTTGTTCGTATGAATTAGTCAATCCGTGTTGAGGACAACATTCATTACAGTAGGCTCAAAGGGCATACTTAATGCCTCCTATACTTGTAACGATATAATCGTAGCGATTAATCTGTACAGTGTAGGTACAAGTTTGTGTTGCTCATATTTATAGATCATTGTGTATGATAAATGTTTACTTAAATACTGAAACGGTTTGCTTGGGTCTTCTGGAATAAATAGTTGTTTTGTCCCTTATCCTTTTCTTGCTACACACTTAGCTATATATTATATCATATCGGTTCATTTGTTTGAGGTTTATAATAATATTATATCGGTTAATTCGTCTGCGGGGCATCCAAAAATCATATTTAGTTGGACGGGAACAATATACGGCACTTCAGAAGAAGAAAAAAAGTATAAATATCTCAGACCGTAAATATGTCGAATACGGAGTACCGCAAGGAAACGTAATGGGTCAGTTTTCTAGTCTACATCAATGACATTGTAAAAAGTAGTCCACACCCAATGATCTTATTCGCAGATGACTGTACAGTGTTTATACAACCTAATACAAATATGATGTAAACTCAACTATTTCGGGAATTATTAAATGGTTAGAATGTAACAATTTAAAAATTTATAACTTTAAAAATAGTAAAAACGAACGTTATGCAATTCACACAAAGGAAATGAAATACCGGAATCGAATGTTAAATATAAGGGTCAAACTGTGAACGAATAAAACTTGTGTTACGAAATTTCTGGGAATTAATATAGATAGTAACATGAAATGGGAATCCCACTCGGAACAAATCTGTAAAAAACTATATTCATTGTCATACGCACAAATGTACAAATTAGCCAAAACTTCCAATCAAGAAACTTTATTAGCGGCGTATCACGGTTTCGTATGTTCTATCTTGAGCTTTGGTTTAATATTTTGTGGAATTTCTTCCTACAAAGATAGACTGTTTAGAGCCCAGAAGCGATGCGTTAGGGCTATTGGTAAACTTGACCCCACGGAAAGTTGCAAACCACATTTTAAATCTCTTAATCTACTGACATTACCTTGTTTGTACATTTTTGAATGTTGTAACTTTGTAAAAAGTAATCCCGGTCTTTTCCATGTAGCCGAAAGAAATTAAAAAAATAACTTAAGTACGACCCAGGAAATCTTTAGTATAATAAGTATAATACTGCATTGATGAGACAAAATGTTAATGTAATGGCCCCAAAGCTGTATAATAAATTACCTACAAATTTAATAAACTGTAATGAAAATAAATTCAGATATTTACTGAGAAAAATACTGATAGAGAAGTGTTACTATACAATTAATGATTATTTTAATGATTCTAAATTTGATATTGACATAAATAATTTGTATAAGTCTTATTTATTTATATTTATTTATGCCAAACGGCGCGTCATGGAATTGCTACTTATCCTGTATTTTACCACCTGATTGTTACCTGTGATGACGAAATAAAGACTATTCTATTCTATTCCAAAGTATAACGGACGGAAATACTACTATAGTTGTTTTTTCGTAAGTACTGTTTTCGAGAAACTGACAAATACAATGTTCATAATATCGACATAGTCTACATAATTATATTACGGACATAATGAATGCAAAAATGCATTTGGAGTTAGTGCATACCTACTTAAAACACATTAAATATAGGTATATAAAATTGCTAAGTAAACAATCTTAATTTATTGGGTACCTACATCACGGTAATATATAATGCCTATACCATTCATCAATTTTGTATAGGCACTGTACGATGATCAACGCAACAATAAATTAGGTTTATTATTTGCATATATATTATCATTTTAACTCATTCATCATATTTTTAAAGCCAATTGTTCTGGCATGTTCTTTATGAACGCCTATATCGGTTGTCAAATTATTGTACTTACCATCACAATATTATACGACTATAATACTTAATATACTATAGTAGCTTATAAATGCAACCAGATAATTATAATGAGAAGCATTAAAACTTTAAAACACCAGTGTGTAGCGAGTATACATCTGATCTCGACCGTAAACTATTCTCTCCACGAGGCAGCAGGTAGAAGTGGATGAATTAAACTATTTCGAGAAGTCAATAAAATGACGCTATGTGGTCTCTCTTACTCCAACAAAGATGCCATCGGTGTGACAGAGACAAATACTCGAAATCCACGGTTTTCGAAGTTCACGGCAGGCCTTCTATTAATTACCTAATGAGTTTAATGGCTATACATTCCACAGCACGTGCGGTGATTAGATAGTAATTAATTTGACCTCTTTAATTGATTGTGATCGATGAGACTTCAGTGTCAAGTGCATACAATGTCGCGTTGCTACCCGGCTGCATTTGTATGGGTTGTTGTGGAAATAGATTGTGCAAAGTGCATGTATGATTTTATTAGTAGGTACCTACTAGAAATCTAGAATACCTAAATGTTATAGGGGCATTTTTTTATCAATCTAGCTCCACGGTAAATTCAGGTTAGGTTTGTGTTGTGGATACTAAGCGATAAATAGGTACGGATAGGTCCATTCATCCTTTGCGTTGGTTGCAAAAAAATGGTGCATAGAGTTAAATTAAATTATATTGTGTAAATTAAATTATGCAATATTCATTACGTAAAATTTTGTTTTTTAAGGGCCTTTACTCATAAAAACATTTAACATCATAATTTTTGTGTTACAGAGTCAAATTTTGTGTGACAACTTTGGCACTGAAAAAAAGCGATAAACTCAAATTGATGAGCGATCAATAATACGCCTACCTACAATTATGTTATTATTTTTTTTGGAAATTTAAGATATATCTTTTAGTTTAAAATTTATAAATAACATTAGGTATACAGAAACAAATATTAATGAAACTAGAGCCTAAAATAAACTTACGAAAATAAACAATACCTACATAAAAAAAATCGTCCCAGATTACTGTTAATCGGTAGCGTACCCAGAAGGCTGGCAGCATTGCCACGTCGAATGGCAATGCTGATCCGCTATGCTACATATGATCCAGCCCTGGTCATACGTCAGATCGTACATACAATAGTAACAGTTTGTGCCTCGCCTCTTTAAATACCTTGTGGGCGCTCTCCCCCCAGGGTATATACAGGGTGCTCGTGAGCATTCCGAATTTAATGCTGGATTCCTGACCATATTTAGAGTCTTTAATGTTATATAAAATTTCCTGGATTCGGCTTGGTTTCAGAGATAATCATCCTTTTTTCGAAATAAGTTTTTCGACGTAACTTCGACGTCATTTAACTTCTTTTTTATTACAATGCTACCACAATGTGTTCTAATATTATATTACCACACCTTTTGCCTGACAATCAAAAAATACGAACGGGTCGAACTTAAAATCATGTTACGAGTCTTTCCGGTGGACATTTTAAAAGTTAAGGGCTATGAGAGTTAATTTTCTAATTAAACCCTTATTGTCATTTAAAGGCACTCCTTTCCTATTGAATTGTATGATAAAAATCACGACTACACTCCTACCAGTTGCTTACTATTGGCCACAGGAAAGAGGGGCTCTACAGTTCAGCTGAACACGCACTTTTTCTTTCCTGTGGTCGATAGTTATAATATTGATTTTTATCATACAAAGCAATGGAAAAGGAGGACGTCTTAATGAAGATTAGGCTTTCATAAGAAAATCAAGCTTTATAGGCCTTAACTTTTAGATTGTCCACCGGAAAGACTCCGAACATGGGTTTGCGTTTGACCCGAATAGACTTGACGAAATAACCTGTACCTAAAAAAAAAAACAATTGAAATAAATAATTTCAACAAATTGTTGTTGGGATAAAAAGTACTGGAAATGTTAAAAAGTATTCAAAAAGCCTAAAAAAAAAGAAAAAATATTTGGTGGAATTGACATTAGGTCTCATAATATTTTTTGTTTATTTTGATGTCTAGAATGCATAGTTAAAATCTTTCGGAATGCTCGCGAGCACACAGTATCTAGTATGTCTTTATACTTAATATCTAAGTATATGTAGGCTCCTACATATCTACCTGTCTATCTATTTTTACATCTTATTATTTAGTACCCAATTGAGCGTATTAATAGGTTGATTACTGTATAATTTTGGTTTTTGTTTCGGAGTGGGGAATGCCTTTTGCGTCATCCCTTCGGCCACGGAAATTCCTTTATGGGTGATTTTTGTAAGAAAATCTAACGTTTATTTATTTAGCCCATTTGCCAAAACCGACAACCCAGGGCAGACCAACCTGGCGCCGTAGAGTGAGAAGACCCGAACCTAGATAACGGGACCAGTATGCTTAGCACATGATTGACGCGACAGTATTCGCGAGATAGTCTATCCGTCCCTCTTTTGTTAATATAGCTAGTAGGGATGGGAGATCTCGCGGCGACATACTATCGCACCAATCATGTGCTAAGCCTGCAGGGACGGAAGATGAGTCCAACGTTTATGTTTTTGTTCCAGTTCATGTGCCGCGAATTCGGCAACGTACACACTGGTCGGAGAGTCATGCGTGCGCCGCGTGCGCAGCAAATACATGCTGTTGATGACATGTCTGCTGCTACTATCGCCTGCCGCCGCTGCAGGTTAGTTGCTACGTATTAAGTAATTGTAATGGTAGGTTGCGGCGATGTACATTATAAGACCTCTATCTATCTATTCAGCCCGTGTCCACCCACTGCTGGATAGACCTCTTCTTTATTACGCCACTTTCCTCGGTCCTGTGCTAATCGCATCCACTGCTTTGTTGCGGATCGGTAGATGTCGTCGGACCATCTTGTCGGTGGTCTATCAGATCTTCTTGACCACCCTGGCCACCATTCAGTAACCTGCTTCGTCCACCGCTCATCGCTACTTCTCGCCAAGTACCTCTAATGAAAAAAAAATTAACGTCATAATTTTTGTGTTACGAAGTTAAATTTTGTGTAACAACTTTTGGCACTAAAAAGGACGACAAATTCTAATGTTCTGTGAGGGCTAAACAATGCGAGACTATATCTTTTAAATTTGCCCCCTTTTACTACTGCCGAAGGATAGATGGACAGAGTACATCAGTATAGGTACCTTGTAATTTGTATGACTAAATTTCGTAACACAATTGACGTGATCGTGATTTTTGTTCCTTGAAGGCCTTAACTATGTAATTTTTTTGCAATTGACCTGTAACAATACCCATTATGACTGAACGTATCTCATTTGAACTTGCCAGCAATCGTACTACCATATTATCTTGCATGTGAAACTGACTAACCCCCTTATTCATAAACGTCTACCAACTTAACAAGCAGCTAATAATTGTTTGTCCCTTAACAATGTGTCCATAAGAGCAAAAGGGACAAACAATTATTAGCGGCTTGTTAAGTTAGCAGACGTTTATGAATGAAGGGGTAAGTATATACCCGTATTAAATTAATAAAGAACCAGACCGGTAGCACAGAATTTTTGAAAATGTCCAAAATGGTCCTAGGAGGACATCTATTCCACATAAAATATATGTCGCAAATTCAGGGACCATAACAGTTAATCATCATCATCATCATATCAGCCGAGAGACGTTCACTGCTGAACATACCCCCCCCCACCCCAAAGATTGCCACAATGTCGAATCCGACTCGGTTGGGCAGCGTTCGGGAAGCTACGACACATATTTTCGTCCAATATTCCGCAGTGTTTGAAGACGAAAGTCTTTGATCAGTGTGTGTTGACATACGGTACTGAAACGTGGTCACTTACAATGGGCCTCATAAGAAGGCTCAAAGTCACCCATAACAGTTAATAACTTTTGGAAATTCACCCTCACTGTTCAACTGATATATTATTTTTAGGATGGCAATGGCAATCTTCTGAGGATATGTTCAGCAGTGGACGTATTTCGGCTGATAATCATGATGATGAAATTCTTTTCACAGTCCTCACCTACCCAACCCTGAAGCTAGACTTCGCAGCAGACCTGAGCTGGCTCCACGTGGTCTTCCGACCCTGGAGGCTGCTGATCCTAGTCCTGGCCATACCCTCGGGCATCGGCGGCCTGGCCATCTACTTCTTTCACGAGAGCCCGAAGTTCCTGGCCAATATGGGCAGGAAGGATGACGCGTTGGATGTGATGAAGAGCATCTATGCGGTCAATCATAGGTGTGCTAGGGATGATTTTAAGGTGAGATCTGCGGCATCCCGAATATTTGTTATTACTAAATTAATAGTTCATGATTCTACGTTTCCGAAAAGAATTAGCATTAGGTATCATGTGTTACTTACTTTTTCCACAATCATTTTTTTAGTCTGTTTAGGAACGAATGTCCAAATATTATTATAAGTTACAATATTTATAAAAAGTCTGCTGTTCTCTTTATAGAAATTGACTTTGTCATGTATTGTCATCAAAAAAATGTCATAACAATTATCACAAATAAATTCCCTGACCAAGATTCAAACCCAGGGCCCCCAGCTTCAGCTTCACGTGTAAGGTGCAAAGTGCTGAAGACTTGTAGGTACCTTGTTGCCGTCGAAATAGTGTTAAACCCACAGATGTCATATATACCATAGATCAAGCAAACGTATCTACTTAGCGTGTCAAATGAACTCAGTGAAATCCACTGAGTTGTCCGTCTTTAATCGCAGCTTGCAGCTTTCGGGAGTCAAATTTTGTAAGTTGAAGTGAACAAAAACATTAATAATGCCTCCTTAAGTAATAAGAATTGCAGCAACACAAAAAAATATGAATACTCCACGACCTGAGACATATTTAAAATCATAGGCTAGTAACAACTTCAGTACAAAATCTGACACGCTCGGCCGCCATACAAATGAATGAACTTGTGTCTTCTATCCAAATCTAATTTTGTGGTTAAACCTTCTTAACATTCTTAAATGCCAACTTCCAGGTGAAGGCCCTCGAGCTGGGAGACGAACCCTCACGCAAGGAGATGTCCCTCCTCCGCTCCATGTTCGAGCAGAGCGCCCCCCTCTTCCGACCCCCCCTCCTCTGGCGGACCATCCAGCTGTTCTACATCGTCTCCGTGGTGTACATCACGTGAGAACCAGGTTTTACATACATATAGTGTTCTACAGACTTGTGCTGTCACGTCTTGTTATGATAAACGGTGCTTCTTTATCAGAGATTTCGTTTACTTGAGAAATTTGACTCTGGCCGCTGAGATCAGGGTGCTTAGCCAAGTTGCCAATCGCTAAAGCTGAATCGTCAATCGTAAACGAAAGGCAGGTAACCGTCTTTGTCGCACTAATATGAAAGAGTGACAGAGAGGGAAAACTACGATACGCTACCAAGCGTTAGCGACTGGCAACTTGGCTAAGCATCCAAGGCGGCTACCACGATCTACTGATGCGGTTCAGTTTAAGACTTAATCTGTTAGTTAATAGTTTAAGATGTATTTTAATTTAAGTTTACCTTTTTACACCAAATAAATGAATTCTGTTCTATTCTATTCTATTCAATGCGTCAGTTCCATATAATAACTGCCAAAAACCAACAAGGTGAACGTTTAGGTTCACCTTGTTGATTCAGTAAACTGAATCGTATTTAAGAGATCATGGGTAGGCCCCTGGGTTCGTACTGTTCGTAGCCGTAGATGCCAATCGCCAACGCTCAATCGTGAATCGTGAACGAAAGGCATCGAACTGTCTTTGTCGCACTATTAAAGAAGAGTGACACAGAGTGAAAACTACGATTAAGGCTTCATATTCGAATATTCAAAACATTTGAATATAAATATCTCAGGGTTTGTTTGGAACAACAGTTTTTTTAATGATTCAGATGTTGGCCCCATAGTGAAATATCATCAAAATGAATCCCCTACAATTTGGCTAGTGACTGAAAAATCACCTGGGTGCTTAGCCAAGTTGCCAATCGCTAACGCTTAGTAGCGTATCGTAGTTTTCCCTCTCTGTCACTCTTTCATATTAGTGCGACATAGACAGTTAGCTGCCTTTCGTTTAAGATTGACGATTAAGCGTTAGCGATTGGCAACTTGTCTAAGCATCCTGATACCTATACCCCTACAATAGGCGTAATGTACTTCAAAATCAATACAGTGACTGTCCGCAGCCACTCGCAGCGACTTTGACGAGTAAGCATGAAACGCGTTACATTGATCGTTCGAAGGAAATAAATTTATTGTTTGTTCAGTTAGTTTAAATATTTGTCGACTATATACCTACTTGAAAACGATTGCCGGTAATGCGTATTAATACCCATTTTCGAAAAAGCCTAGGTCATGTTAACACACACTGTATACCTTCATGTCAATGGTGTGTTTTCATTTTTGCATTTTTATAGGCGATTCCTTCATTCAACTCAATTTTTTTCTCACCCGCATTTGTTTTGTATAAAGTCTGCTGACTTACAAAGTCATAATTTCTAAAATATCTCAAACACGTGTGTTATATAATTTGGACGGCCGCCATAGGCCAGGAGCCAAACTCTCATTTTCAACCAAGATCGGTTATGGAACGTTTCTGTAATAGACGAATTTGCTAAATCTTGGCACTAAATTAAATAGAAATAGTTGCTAGCCAACTGAGATATTTAAATAGTATTTCTTATGTGAAACATGTTTCGTATCCTACTTAATACTTATGACGAAACAAAAAGATGCAGCGCTTATACAATGTATTGTATCTGTAATTATATAGACTCCTAGTACCCTGGTTTTTTTGGAAACGTAAACTACCAGCCAAGGATAAACTATCGTACAGATTCAAAATACATCTATATCAAATTGATTTCACAGATTTTCTGCTCATGGAATCTGATTGACAAAGGTCCATAGATACTCCCAATTTACTCATAATATCCAAGGAAAATTACAAACTGGCCTACTACCGAGAAAATCGAAATCCTGAAATTTCGAGGATTTGTCTCTCTCACTCTAATGACGCCTTCGTTGGAGTGACAGAGAGCGAAAAGTTCGCGGTAGGGCCGCTGGTGCTTAAAGCAATTTCCATAACTATAACAGTTAAAGAACGAAAATTGTTTTAGGCTTTCTTTTTATACTTTGAATACCTGTTTAAGGATTGTTCTTGGCAAAAATACGAGCTGCTAGAGGATTTAAATTAAATTTAGTCCACTAATCAAAGCCACCTCAAGCTGACTTACGGATTAAGTAACCCCTTTTTCTTAAAACTTGTCATAAAACTTACAATATGTACTGGATGCTTAGCCAAGTTGCCAATCGCTAACGCTTAGAAGCGTATCGTAGTTTTCCCTCTCTGTCACTATTTCATATTAGTGCGTCAAACACAGTTAGCTGCCTTTCGTTTACCATTGACGATTAAGCGTTAGCGATTGGCAACTTGTCTCAGCACCCTGATGTAATTAAGTACTTTATTTGTCTTGATTTGCGACTTTGGAAAAAAGGGACAAGACATTGTATTAACTGATGTTAAAATTAATATCATATTAATAGATCAGATTGGAAAAAATGGGGGGACGCCTTTGCCCAGCAGTGGGACACAATAGGCTCACAATAATAATAATATTGATAAACGTATATAAAAAAATAAGGGCATATAATACTTACATTAACAATATACATTTTCTTTATTTACAGCAACAACAGCTTCTTAGTGTGGCTGCCGCAGATATTCAACTTGGTGATGCTGTCGATGGAAACTGGTACGGCGGAGGGCAATAATATCTGCACACTTATTGCACACCGCACCATTGAAAGAAACGTGACAGATGACTTCGCAAATACTACTGCTGCACCGGTCGAAATTGTCAGTATAGCAGGGAGTTAATATACCTGGGAACTATTGCAAAACAAATTACGACTAATATTACAACCGAAAGTTTTCATTCTCTATGAATAGAAAGAGTTTTTTGTTTTGCAACAGTATAACACTGGTTTAGTAAGGGTGTCAGTATTATTATAAGCGATGCGTGCCACAAAACTACATACAAACTGTAATAATCAGAGATCGGACAAATGTGCGTCATTGTTCGCAATATCATGGACATGACTCCAAAGTTGATTGAATAATTATTAATTTAATCAATTTTAGAAAATTACCTTTTTGACACCGGTAACTATGAAAACCTGTGTGAATGGACCCCTCAAAGCTTCGAAATAAAATTTCTGGAAATTATTCGTTTAATTATTCATTCTATCAAATTTGGTGTCATGTCCACATTATTGCGAACGATGACGCAAATTTGTCCAATCCCTGGTAATAATGTGAAATTTCTTTCTGTATGCTTAGCACATGATTGCCGTGACAATATCTTGCCGCGAGATAGTCTATCTGTCCCTCGTTTGTTAATATAGCTAGTGAAGGATGGGAGATCTATCTCGCGGCGACACACCGTCGCACCAATCATGTGCTAAGCCCACAGGTTTTGATTTATATCGCGCCAGTCTCTTTTGGATAATATTAGCGAAGGATCTGCAGGCTTTTCATTCATTTGTATGGCGGCCGAGCGTGTCAGATTTTGTACTGAAGTTGTTACTTGCCTATGATTTTAAATATGTCTCAGGCCCTTGAGTATTCATATTTTTTTGTGTTGTTGCAATTAATATTACTTAAGGAGGCATTATTAATATTTTTGTTCACTTCAACTTACAAAATTTGACGCCCGAAAGCTGCAAGCTGCGATTAAAGACGGACAACTCAGTCAGGATTTCACTGAGTTCATTTGACACGCTAAGTTACGTTTGCTTGATCTATGGTATATATGACATCTGTGGTGGCGCGTATAGATTTGATTCTTTTTTTTACAGTCCCCAAACGCCTGCCTCGGCTTCATAGAAGACAACGTCATCCTCACCCTAATCGCTTCCCAATCCGCCTTCTCCTTCCTAAACTTCATCATCTCCTATCTCCCCAACCACCGCAAGACTATGCTGCTGACCATCCTCAGTCTTTCTTCTTTGAGTGGAGCCTGCTGCAATCTGATGCCGGAGCCGGTGTCAAGTGTGTTCTTCTTCGTGCTGTTTACCTGCACGTGTCTTGGGATGGGCATTTTGGCGTCGTATTTCGTCGATTTGTATCCTACTTCACATAGGTGAGCAATTTCAAATTATCAAATATGTGGCGGTTAACTTCAAACTGAGATAAATCTACTCTGACCACTTCAGATGTTTACCTATTGAAAAAGTGATAATTCGATGATTTGAGAGGATTTTTTTTTACATAGCTAAAGTATCAAAGAAAGCTATCTTTTCCCTTTGACAGTGTGATAAATGTTAGATAATCAATATCCTCCAGACCTAACCAAGATGCCATTCTTCAATCGAATACGATAAGCGATAAGTAATAAATGTATGAACATGACAGATTCGAACGAAAAGTCACGTGACCATTTCCATACAACATTGTGGTCACGTGACTTATCGCTTATCGTATACGATTGCAGAATGGTATCAAAATTTTTTTCGTTGTCTTATTTTGTGTTCCTAAAAAACGTGACGCGGTGGCAATTTTTACATGAGATGATGTTTTGTTTTCAATTTCTGATGTATGGATTAAAATCTAGCGTGAAAACGAAATACAAGTGCACTGGATTTTTTTATGTCGAAACATCAACTAAAAACGTGACAGAGTGGTATGAAACAAGACAACGAAAAGAATTTTGACTCAAATATAACAAAGGTTTTATTTGGTTTTTATAATTTAAAAATTAACCCCATTCAAATCCAAGCTCTGATTTGAGTGATGTTTTGGTAGCGAAACAGGCACGGTCGATGAAAAGTTCACAACGACTAAAAGGTTAAAATGAAAAAAAAAAAACAGAAACATAGGTATTATAATATCATTGGTTTGTAATCATCTCATTGATAATTCGTTTTGTAACACTTATTCCCGCGGAGAATATGTTCTCCTCCAAATTCTATTCAATCTCAATTATTCTAATGTCAAATATTTAGAATTTTTTTTGTTGAAAAACTATATTTTTAGTACAGATGGTGCCTTTTTTACGCTCTAGTGCGAGAAGTGGCTCATTTCACGTCAGGTTCAAAACTTCGGAGGGTCATCTGTCTGTACTAAAAAACGTCGTATGAGACACGTGTAAAAAGGTTCCCTTCGGTCGTGTTTTAAAACATCGCCACTCTTTTCGAATTTCATATTTTTTGCACTTGTGTCGTAATATACTATTTACTTTTTCAGAGGAATGGTGGCCTGCCTGAGCATAATGGTTGGTCGAAGCAGCACATTCATTGGAATCAACTTGGTGGGGAATCTCATATTCAGCCACTGCCAAATCACCTTTTATCTCTGGTCGCTCCTTGTGCTAAGTAAGTAAAGCACCTATTATTTAGAGTAACTGCCGTCAGCCTCCGTAGCCTAGTTGGTAGTGACCCTGCCTACGAAGCTGGAGGTTCCGGGTTCGAATCTTGGCGAGGGCATTATTTATGTATTTATTTATCACAAATATTTGTTACTTGGTCATGGCTGTCTATGTATTTAAGTATTTATATGTATCTATCTATTATATATATCGTCGACTGGTACCCACATCACTAGCCTTCTTGACGCGAGTGCTTGTCATTACCTCAGTATAGTCAAGGGAGTAAAGGACAGAATTACCTACACTTTCTTCAACAAAGTCATTTTGTTTTCGTATGTTCATTTTGAACTTAAGGTTAAAACATCATTTAATTAGTTTATTGTTGCGCGCTTTATGCTAATAACATTTTGTTGAAATAAGTATGTAAAATACTACTACCAATAATTGGAAAATAGCGGATTAAGCATGAATACCCGTATTCATTTATTTTAAATATTTAACCTTTTCGACGCCGATGAAAATGATCGATGTATGATGGATTTTTGTATAACTCACGTTCTACAGAGCAATATGTATAGTATAGACCTACATGCATGTGCGTAAAGTATTTTTTTTTGCTTTGACACTTTGGTGACGTGGCAACTGAATTAAAGAAAAGGTTCCTAATCTTTTTTTACCTCGATACAATTTCACCATAGTACTTTTGGACGTAGGTACTATTATTCTATTGAGTGTTTTTATTTATTTCACCATTACATTTGTTTATTGATATTTATATTTGGATAGTGACAATGCAACATTTTTTGTCACAAAAGTGTGATAGATCTGATAACTTAATAAAAACGTAACTGACTCTCGTACCACAATTTCCAGGTAGCGTGGTAGCGGCCTGGTTCCTGCCTCCCGACAAAGTCAAACCCGAAGTTAAAACCACATCTATTTAATTATGCACCTTATTGTTATTGAAACAAGGACTGTCTGTGATTTTAGGATAGTGCTGTTAGTACAATAAAATGCCCTGCAGAGAAGAATTTTCTGATGGGTTAAGATGGGGCTGAGATTTCCGTGCAATATGTATTTTTATGATTCGTATCATAATTTTATTTATGTAATTGCTAATTAATTAATTAATACCTCGATATTTTTTGTAGGAGCTAGAGGTTGACAAAATTAAACATCGACAATAACCGTTATCTTTGAGTACTCTCTATTCTCATAAAAATATTAACCTCGTAAAATCAGGTAACCATGTAGGTACAGTATGTGATACATCCACAGGATACAGGATCAGGATCTAGGTTTTTATTGTAATATCAACTACTTCATCACATCACATGATCAGCCTATGATAGTCCACTGCTGGACGTAGGTCTCTCCTATTAACTATGCGTATAGACGCATTAGGAGGTAAATGCCCATAATCGCCACGCTGTGCAAGCGGATGGGCGACCGCAGTAATGTGTTCACTATGATGGCGCTGCTGCCCATCATCAATCGTTTATCAAATAATGGTAAGTGACACTTCATTAATCAATCAACTACTTACTTCATATTAATTATTTGCTATGGCGTTAAGGTATATTGTATGTCTTTGTTCTTTTGATGAATACTTATACAAAATATAAGAAGAATAATGTACCGTTTTGAATGTCGTTTGCACTCTTGTTATTTATCGACTACTATTAAGACTTATCGATAACAGTGATGTCGATGTTTAATTTTGCGAACTCTCGTTCCTTCTAGAAAAATATCGAGGTATACTAATTATAGTGTAATTTGCTGCACTTTAAAAAGGTCTGTGTTAAAAATCCTTATGCAGTTATGGTGATATTTTTGCTCTTTTGTTATTGTATATTACTAGGTATGTATTTAAGTATCTACATGTAACGTATATAATTTTTGTTACGTAATTCATTGTGATTGACAAGTTCTGAAAAAAAAATCGTATTAAAAATCACTCTCACTCAATAGACTATGGTAAAAATAGCTATAGAATGTATACTCGTATATTATTATTTATGTACAATATTTATGAAATCAGCCAATTATGTGTCATTCTATTAGTAAATATTGCTTTATGTATAAAATAAAAAATGTCAATTTTTATCAGGTGATGTTAGTTACCTGGTTCAAAATTCTTTTCGTTGTCTAATTTTGTGTCCCTAAAAAACGTGACGCAGTGGTGATTTTTGTATGAGATGATGTTTTGTTTTCGATTTCTGATGTATGGATTAAAATCTAGCGTGAAAAAGAAATACACTTGCACCGGATTTTTTTATATACTGAGTCGAAACAGCAACTAAAATCGTGAAATATTGGTATGAAACAAGACAACGAAAATACATTTGACTCACCTGATTAAAATGTAGGTACTTATAATTTATAGAATAGAATAGTAAACTATCAAACTATACTTGGATGGCATCTAATCGATGCAATTGATAAATATGTATTCGTAAATGTACTTAAAATAGTGTCAATTAATCAAATATGTATGTACAAAATGCATAAGTATTGTATTTAAAATCATGCGCTGTGAATGAAGAGCTTAAGAATTTAGATGTAAATTGCGAGAATTTCTATATTATTTGGAGAATTTCACGTTTATTCATAAACGTCTCCTAACTTAGGAAGCCGCTAAGTATTGTTTGTTATCTATACAATGTGCCCATGAGGAAAGGGAAAAAATTCAATAGCGGATTTATGACCAAATTTGAAGTTAAAAATGTCATATGAAGTTTTCTGGATTCAGTGGAGAAAATTTTTTTTTTCTTAAAACTGTTTTAAACCGTTACGCTATGATAAACGCATTTTAGGAAACGATTTTGTCACCATGTTGTCTTCCCCGGCGCCTGCAGTAACGTACTATTAACTACAGTCATCATTAAGCCGACTTAATCATAAGATGTATGGCTTACAAAATAAATAAGATTAAAAAAAAACTACAGTCATCATCCCTATTCAGAAGTACACCTGTGAGTTCTTACGTAAGTTGTAGGGACGGAGCTATACTAAGGAATGAGATAGTGATATTTACCTCTCGTTCCTTAATATAGCTCCATCCCTACAACCTTACTTAAGAACTTACGTGTAAGGCTGGCCTAATGTAGAGAGAGACAATGATAACGTACACGTACACGTTTTTAGAAATTTAGATTCAAATGTGTTTTTTATGCACTTTTGGTTCAAGTTGAGGAATGTTCCAGCTAGCATTATTGAGTCTTACAGGACATATTGTTTTATATAATATGATGTATTCCATCAGATTACATTTCATTTCAATAACAATAATTTCGGTATTATATAACGAATAAATGTGTGACGGTAAAGATTGTTCAATTTGCGGAATTATTAACGTTTGGTTTTCATTGATATGGTGTAAATCATGTATATGTATATGTTGAAGAATTTGTTAATTCAGCCAATTACCCATCTAGAATGTTTTATCGATATTAAACAAATTGTATGACAATGAAACTATAGAAAATTCAATTCGCGTATTTATTTTGACAATTCTTTGGACCTTACGCCACAGTGCTGCTTTCACAATGCCCCATAGTGGCGGAAAATGTATCAAATACATATTCAGGTGAACAGGCTTACTACCGAGAAAATCGAAATTTTCGAGGGTTTTTCTCTGTCATTCAAACGAAGGCGTCATTAGAGTGAGAAAGACAAACCCTCGAAATTTACGAATCTCGATTTTCGCAGTAGGGCCCTAGGGCCCCTGTAATTTTGTCTGATGACGTTTAAAACGTCACCTCCAAAAAGTAAATTTTTGAGCAGTTGAATTCGACAGGCTTCATATCATATGTGAGCAGTGGACGTCTTCTCAATTCCCCCTCGGGGGATTGGGGATGCTGTTCGGGGCGTTAGCCCCCTGCAGCGGTGTCAGCTGCCGTGAGCGTCAGAATGACTGACCAAAATAGCGGATCAGTGTTAGAATACCATCATAATTTACTACCTGTTTGCTACTATTTACTACCTATGTTCACATATTTGCTACCTAAGTTTTTAAAAATAAATAAATTTAATTAAGTGAGCAGTCATTCTGACGTCAGAATGACTGCCCACATTTATTATTTCGTTGTTAGACCCTATATTTTGCAACTTTCTATGTACTATGATTTACTACCTATTTGCTACCTATGCATCCTCCGATGGTCTTGTCCGGTGTTCTTCTCACACCGGCGAGATCGAGCCGGCGGGGTGGAACCCCGTTTTAGTTTCGCGATGGTACAGCGACATCTAGCGGTACATTTGATCGTTGAAGAAAGACTACGAGTACAGGAAACGTGAATAACATAACGTAAAAAAAAGGTAAAGAAAAAAATAAATACGAAATTGGAATTGAGTTTTATTTCATTTCAGTAAAATTGAAAATATAAAATATATTTTAATATTTTATTATAAATATACAACTTTTACAAAAATACTTATAGCTAAACTTTATTAGGAATGTTTCCTGCTCTATCGTTGACATAGATAACTGACCAACTATAATTCCCCATGGCAAGTAAATAAAATCTTCCAAGTACAGTCGAGTGCATTAATATATAGACACATTTGTAAGGGATCAGTATGGAGAAGTATATATATATTTATGCCCTTGACTGTACCTGCAGAAATCTTGTTATTTAAAGCCATACAGAGCATTGAAATTATTAAATGCTTTCGAAGACAATGTACAATACGATACGATACAATTTTTTTGTTATGTTCTTATGATTTAAGTCTTATTGTATAAGCCTTGTATAAGGGTCTATTAAAACAAATTCTTATACATAAAATATAGTTCATTCTTACGTATAAATAAATTGTTATCAGCACAAT
>JALPQI010007733.1:0-64692 GCA_025490895.1 Thaumatotibia leucotreta | reverse complement strand
TACCGCGTTCTAGTATAATACTCGTAAGCAAAATGCTTATTTTGGTTAGTTGAGCGAGTGAAATAAGTACATGTCGTACCTAACATATCAATATTTCTAAATTCGAACAAGCTGGACTGTACCAACCAGGTTCGCGACTAATATTTGCGTAACATATGTATAATTAATTGTATACAATAAGTTCTCCTTCGTTTCATATTATTAGATTTGGCGTCGACACTAAGTAGTCCTTATGAAAGTTACTGCCAGCTGACTTTCCAACCCACAGAGGATATTTACCTTCACCGAAAAGAGATCGGTAATGTTTTTAGGTCATACAATATTTGTTTCGAAGGGCTCATTAGTAGGTAATACGAGCCAGGGGTTGAACTCGTATCGAACTATTAAAATTAAAAGTCGTACGCCTTATAGCCTTACCACTATACCACTAGCCCCGCTAGGCTACTAGTGAATGCTTTTTACAAGTTACCCACAAAAATACACGGAGTATTGTATATCATCATCATCATCATCATCAGCCTATGATAGTCCACTGCTGGACGTAGGCCTCTCCTATTAACTATGCGTATGGACGCAGTAAGAGGTAAATGCCCATATATTGTATATAATGTATAGTTATTCAAATAGCCTCAGTACAGTGACTCGTTCAAATACAATTTGTTATAGCCTTATCAATTATAGATAGAACGAAATCCCCTTACACTTTTTCAATCATTCATTAGACTTCCATCTTCGTCAATAAAGTAAAACCTATATGACACACATCCTTTTCACGCGTTTGACATTTGGAGAACGTTTGTTAAGTGCGGGCTGGTCGGTTACTAAGGTCTCGGCATCTATTATGTACGACGAGACTGGCTCCGATATACCTAATTACTCATGTACTGATCGATTCGGTCTGCTTCGTGCTCATTTTTAACGAAAAACACGCCTTTAATACAATGGAAATTGGCTCAAATACAAACATTATTCTTTGTTATTCACTCCGAAAACTCCCGCCCCGTGAGTCTCAAAACTCTCGAACATACTAAAATATTTACGAGCTATGTACGTATTTTGCAATTTCGCTCAACATGTTTCGATCAATTACCATGATCGTTATATTATGGAGCTTCCACCTGCGACCCATCCAAGAAGAACACAGGGGAAGTACTCAATTAAATGTTTGACGATTATTTTAGATCACCAGAACATGTCCAGCTCTAGGTACATAATAAGACAGTGAATTACGTTTCGGGCATGACGTTACACCCGTGGTCGCAGGCAGACTGCCACCACGGGTGTAACGTCATGCCCGAAACGTCAGGATATAATTAAACGTAAGTTTACGCGATTAAGACCCGTTTGTCTTTAAAATACAGTGAATTATATCTCATTGTTCATTAATAACACGATGCGAAGTTGAAAAGAGCTCCTATAGTGTTTTAAAATCATTATTCATTGCTTATGTATGTATCATCATTCATCATCAGCCTTTCTCAGTCCACTGACAAATGTATTCTTACTGTCACTGTGACAAATGTATATATTAAAAATATATTTACACGACCTTAATGTCAAGGCAATAAAGTCGTGTAAACATATTTTTGGCACTCAAACCGTAACGATATCTTTGACATCGACTGTACATATTAAATATTTTTAAACGGTTTTTATTAACTTCACCGCGTATCAACTGTCGTCGATGCTTCAAATCTTGTGATCGATTTTTCGACCACTTCTACTGCACCGAAATCAATAAAATTTGGAACTCTTATCAAGTCCCCATGACAATGCAATATTATAATATTTGTATCCTTGTATCCCTAAAGCCTGATGCTGGAAACGTACTGCTTACCTTAACCGAGAGTGTTAGACACGTGAAAATGAAAGTATAGCATGTTTGGCATAGTCAACAGCCTGATCTTGACTTCCAACTCCTCACTCCTGATGCTGCAGTACTGCCTACAATAACCGCAAGGTTTATCTTTTTTCGATATCTTGATTTTAAAGAAGTTCTTTTGATATTAAGTAGAAACATACGAATTTCGTACTAACGTCCAACTCCTCAAATCTGATACTTCAATGTTACTGCCTGCCACAACCGCTAGGTTTAGCGATATGTAGATTTTGAAGAACTGCTTTAGATATTTGGTAGAAATATACGGATTTAATTATCATCATCATCATATCAGCCGAAAGACGTTCACTGGTGAATATAGGCCTCCCCCAAAGATTGCCACAAGGACCGACCCTGTGCCACCCGCATCCAGCGACCTTCACCAGGTCATGAGTCCACCTTGTGGGGGGCCTACCCACGCTGCGCCTTCCAGTACATGACCGCCACTCGAGAACCTTACCGCCCCAACGGCCATCGCTTTCACGCGCGACGAGCCCCGCCCACTTCAGTTAAGCGATTCGAAGAGCTATATCGGTTACTTTTCTGCTGCGGATGGTCTCATTTCTAATCCGATCTCGCAGAGAGACTCTTAGCATAGGCCTCTTCATTGCCCTTTGGGTGACTTTAAGCCTTCTTATGAGGCCCATTGTAAGCGACCACGGTTTAGTAGCGTATGTTATTACAGCGGCCCTCCGGCTGATAGACTCATAGGGTCACGGCTGATAGGTCACCCTGCGGCTCGCCGTCGGGCCTGCGGCCCTCCAGTTGATAGAGTGACAGCGTGAGTGGATCGCGTAGCGCGAGCCGTCGGGCCTGCGGCCCTCCAGCTGATAGAGTGACAGCGTGAGTGGTTGGCGTAGGGCGAGCCGTCGGGCCTGCGGCCCTCCAGCTGGTAGAGTGACAGCGTGAGTGGTTGGCGTAGGGCGAGCCGTCGGGCCTGCGGTCCTCCAGCTGATAGACTCACAGCGTGAGTGGTTTGCGTAGGGCGGGCTGTCGGGCCTGCGGCCCTCCTGCTGATAGAGTGACAGCGTGAGTGGATCGCGTAGCGCGAGCCGTCGGGCCTGCGGCCCTCCGGCTGATAGAGTGACAGCGTGAGTGACTCGCGAAGGGCCAGCCGTCGGGCCTGCGGCCCTCCAGCTGGTAGAGTGACAGCGTGAGTGGATCGCGTAGCGCGAGCCGTCGGGTCTGCGGCCCTCCGGCTGATAGACTGACAGCGTGAGTGGTTTACGTAGGGCGGGCCGTTGAGCCTCCGGCCCTCCAGCCCAAGTGGTTTGCATAAGATGTGCACTCGGACCTGCGGTCCTCCAGTTGATAGACAGAGAGTGTGAGTCTCTCGGATTCACGTAGTGAGTGCCATAGTGCCGTCGGGCCTATAGCCCTCCGGTTGATAGATTGCATGGATTGACCCTTATGGCCCTCAGTTCGCGTCGGACTTTCCGTCAGAACCTGCGGTCCTCTGGTTGGTCGACTGAAAGAATGAGTTTATATTTTATAGTCTCGAAATTCGACTTGTATAATGTGTACAGTATAAAAATTTTAACTTAATTTTCTCAATAAACCAAATGGATTGATATATTCCTTATTGTCAGATCTCTGTTATCTGAGGTACTTATTGTATGAATAACACGTCCATTTGAAACACTTCGGGCATTCAAGCTTACATTAACCTCGCCCAGCCTTTGGTTTTTATTTGGCGAACGAGATATGTCAGTAATAACATTTTTTTAGTGTCGGATTTCTAAAAATATCTATTCAGCAGGGATTCGCCTCCCTTTACACATAAAATAATGTCCATTCCGTTTACATTATGTGTCGTGATTCGTGATAAAAGCGCCAGAGTATAAATGCTACTTAGCATGCATAATTGTATTATATATTACAAACAACATCTTTGATCTAGAATAAGTAGGTATAGTATCGGAAATTAACTTAACAATTGTACTAAAAACTTGAAAATAAAATAAGTAAAAAAAGTTTTAAGTTAAACGGTTTTTATTGCACCAAAAACTAGAAAATAAAAATTTGTTATAACTAACCGTAGATGCTACTTTCTCTAGATTACTCACGTGAAACTATTATCAACGTAGTCTTCCCAAGTCGGATGCTGAAAGCCACGTTTAGCCTCTATGTCAGTGGATTAAGCGTTACCTAATCGGAAACTTTTACCAAACTAAAATAAAAACGTGGGGCATTATTACAAAGAAACATACAAGTTCAAAATATGTAATTGTAGCTTTAATTTTGCAATTAATCATGCATCTGTTCCAACACTTCTACAGAGGTAAATAGCTTTTATTAAGGCCAGAACAAAACTTATTACACTATTGCTATCTTGATTTCTATATTTGTTCTTAAATAACTATAGTGACTTAATCACCATTGCGTACGCCCCACGTTTTTATTTCAGTTTGGTAAAAGTTTCCGATTAGGTAACGCTTAATCCACTGACATAGAGGCTAAACGTGGCTTTCAGCATCCGACTTGGGAAGACTACGTTGATAATAGTTTCACGTGACTAATCTAGAGAAAGTAGCATCTACGGTTAGTTATAACAAATTTTTATTTTCTAGTTTTTGGTGCAATAAAAACCGTTTAACTTAAAACTTTTTTTACTTATTTTATACTAAAACGCAAATCGTACTACAGATGTAGTGAGAAATGACTTGCCTTCGGAAACGTTCGTCAACGTCATGCTGTTTCAGTCTATCTCACTGAGACTGACAGTAATAGCTGTCATGCTACTTCAGTCAGACTCGGTGACACTGCCTGAAACAGCATGTGTTTACGAACGTTTCCGAAGGCAAATAATTTCTCACTACACCTGTAGCTACTAAGCTATAAACTAACGCTACATTACACGAGGAAGATGCGACATCAGCTTGAAAGCTCACAAGTATCTCTATGAATCACTGAACCCTCGGCTACCCGTACACAAGAGCCATGCCTGGGACGGCTGGTCCATTGTCTCTGCGCCGATACAGCCGGCTATCTCGGCATTGTGCATAAATCGAGTTCTGTTTCCGGTCGTTCTAAAGCCGACTGATATTTGTATCTGGATATGAAAGGCTTTCTTTTTAAATAGCGATATTTTTTTATTAGCTTATTTACTTTAATTTCATTTTCTCCTAAGTTTTAGTACCTATATTTTTACATAAATAATGCAAAGTGAAGTATTAATTTCGTTTTCACCACACAGCTCGTAAACACGCTGTTTGTCCTTCAATTTCAGAGCGCACAACTGTGTTTTAATCTCTAGAGGTTAAAGTATTTTTTTTTATCTTCTGGATAGACTACCTATAGTTATTGTTCACCACACTGCTCGTAAACACGCTGTTTGTCCTTCAATTTCAGAGCGCAAAACTGTGTTTTAATCTCTAGAGGTTAAAGTATTGTTTTTTTAATCTTCTGGAATCTGGATAACCTAAAGCTAATTTGTTTACTTTTTGGAAGTTGAGGACTTGCAAATAAATACCTTCTAATTTGTTATGTTTGAGTTTTATTTCGCATGTTTCCTCGCTTTAGTGTGGTGAAAAATGTTATGTTTCACTCGGCAGCAAAGCTTGTTCAACTCTCGTGCCTTAACCAAACCCTCGCATCGCTGAAGATTCAATTTTATGATCCAAATTCAAATTTTAAACAATCACTTTGCTCCCTAGTAAAACAAATAACTATAATGCTTTATTAAAAGTAGTTTAAAATGCAAGAGCTAAAAAAATGCGATGTTTAGGTAGTCATATTTTTTCCTTGCGTTAGAAAAGTCATGAATATTTAAGTACCGCATTCAAAGCGATACCTTCGTTTAGAAGAGGTCAAATGCTCGAATTGATTCTCATTTGATCAATATTTTTTTAAGCTACGAAATGGCGTATCAACACGTAATTAGTTACAAAAATACGCTAATTTAACCATTTAATTTGTATCAGATTATAAGATAATAAACTTGTTGGTTCGGCTGAAGGTGCATCATATTTTCAGTATCCATCTTTCAGCACAAGATATTCAATGTCTTACCTCTCTACCTTTTGCAAAGGACCTTTATGTCATTATACTATACTTGCCGTAGCGCTTAAAATACATAGTTCAAAGACTTCAAAGTAACTTTGTGACGCCTGGAGAATGGTAAATAACGTTATTAATAGAGGCGTTTAAGATGCCAATTTGTGACGCTGTTTTCTGTGTAAGAGTGGTTTTACACTACGTCCGATCCGAACTCGTGAAAATAATGGTCCTTAGTAGCCGTAGAATGATTTCAATGGCAATTTACGCAGATTTATGCGTGTAATGACTCTAAGGAAATATGGCGATGTGTAAAAATGACTACTTGTATAATTTTGTCCATAATATTCGGACATAGTATAAACATTCTCGTATTTATGTTAGACGGAATATAAAAATGTTGGGGTATAAAAAATACGCAAATTGTCTTCCTTCCCTCCATTCTGTGAGTGTAGACAATTTTATACAATAAGTAAGTAATTGTCATAGTCATTTTTACATTTTTTTTATTATTTGTAAAGGTTTTGTAGTATTGGCTTTTTAATACTCAATCGTATTTTTTTAAGTAGTAATTTTTATACGTCTTCATATTTACTTATCCACTCAATTGCTTTTGGTAACTGTGGTTACCAGCTGTCACTCTTATTTTACATAGAAATAGAGTCTATCGCAAAAATCAAAGCATGTGAGTGGTTATAGTCAATTAACACACCAATATTTACGAACTAAATCCGTCGTAGATATCCGTCATCGAACATTTGCCGGATCTAGCGCCTAAATTGCTATAGAAATACATAGTTCTACGGCTACTACGGACCATATTTTCACGGATTCGAATTTGGGTTCGGATCGGACGTAGTGCGAAACCACTCTAACTGTCTGAGCGTGACAAGGGTCTATTGTGTGAGTATTAGTTCTGCCAATCGATACATAAATAACGGCTTTGACTTTGGAGCTAACATTGATGTCTTTAATCTGCGACCATATATAACATGGACGTCTAACGCCAGCTCAAAAATGCCCCAAAACCAATTGTTCAATTGTGCCAAGATGGGCAGAACATAGCGCTTTTCTCAACACCGCGCATATTTCGGCGCAACATCATTGACAAATGTTTATAGAATAAAGCCAATCAAAACTTCGACGGACCAATGACAACTATTTTTAAATGGCGGTTTAAGTTTTTATAGTTTGATATTGAAATTCATTACCGTGATGCTTTAAAGAGGGGGTGACACTTGTCAACTACGTTCGGTCGTGAACGGTCCTGAATTTGACCGTTTTTGAAAGGCAATTTAGTATGACGTGCGGCTTCCATGTTTTATTTGTTCGTAGTCTTTAATCGTTACTGTCGATATTTTTGATAAAACAAGTATGAGTGAAGCAAAACATGAGTGTTTTCTCATGGTTAGTCGTGATGTGAGTGTACAGCCAAGGGCATAAAAATAGATACAATTTTAGACCTTACGCTCTAAACATGAGTTAAAGGCTGTATAAATATTTATGTCAATGGCTGTACGTACCTATAGCTATTTTCTTTATTATTTTGGAGGATTTTGGATTCATATAAAACATATCAAATTCCATGATAAAAATAATTGCAACTATGAATTGGAAAACATAAAAAATATTTATCGTCACCGGATTACAACGAACGATGCGGCTCTCGGATGTGGAGTGAACTTGCTCCCGGGATTTCCTCACGGGATTATAGTCTGAGTAGGGGGTTCCCCAAAAAGGACTTGATAGGTTTTGAAAGGGTCGTTAACGCACGTGTGATTTCCCTGCAGACTTCCATATTCAACGGTAACTGCTTACCATCAGGCGACTCGTACACTTCTTTGCTACCGTCATGGTATAAAAATTTTAATTCACATGGAAAAATAAATAAAAAATTACCTACTTTTCGTAAAAACATTTCGATGCTGTCGATTTCTCTATCTTGATACCAACTACACCTTTACCTTTACTATCTAATAGTGGCATTTAAAATGTCAATTTGTGTCGCAGCCTCTCAGCACGCAGTTCACGTGTGACGAGGGTGAGCTGTGTGGGTATTAGCTTTCCCAATCGATACATATTAGCGCTGACTCCATCTTCACAACTTTGGTGCTGACTCACGTCTATAAGCTTTTGGCAGATAAAGGGCGCTTTCACACTATGTTGTGCTGACATTGCAATATCATGGACGCGTACGGCGAAACATCATAATAATCTGATGGGAATGTAGCTCGGTCAATTTCTGTGTTTTGTATGTGGATTTTCTATGACTTATACATACACACATACATCATCAGCCTGTATTAGCCCACTGCTGGACAACGGCCTCTCCTAAGCCTATGTATATGGACGCATTAGAAGGTAAATGCCCATAATCACCACGCAGGGCAAACGGGTTGGCGATCGTAGTAGTGTGTCCACTCTGGCTGCTGCCCATCATCAATCTTCGATAAATAAATGATCAGTGACACCTCAATCCCTTAGCTGACTCTTACGATACCCACAGGAAGAGTTTTGGTGATGACAAATGTATTCCGTTATTGCCGTCACCACACAGCAAGCTTACACACGGTTTGTTATTCTATGACTTATCGCGATCGAATCACTCATATTTTAACGTCAAACAGGACTTAATCACGTAAACTTAATTGTCCTGGCGTTTCGGGCATGACGTCACACTCGTATCGTATACGTATTGCGTTGCAGATCTGCCTGCAACGCAATACGTTTTCATGATGAAGAAGTTACAAAACCGTCCTATAGACAAGTTTTAAAATCGTAAACATCTCCAAAGTAACCTAATATTTAGAAACATTTCGTTTTATATGGCAGGATAAAATAAATAAAAAATGTTTACCTACTGACGGATTCAAATTACGCAGGTACCTACTTTATACAGCTTTGGCTACCTGGCACTATAGGCTACGCCTGTCCCGCGGAGTAAAATTGGGTGAAACAATGATTACTAAAATTACCCATTGTTGGATATGCCCAGTTGTTTCTGAGGTGAAAAGCGACCCTATTTACCAGCAGGAGCAGAACACAACGAACTAAGTAGGGGTATGTAGTGATGTTTGTTATTTGGTTAAAATTATGATAGACTGTAAAGTTTTATTAGTTAGATAACACACAATGCATGTAGTTAGGTACTTACCAAGGCACATTATTCAGTTTGATTCTGGTTAACAGAAAACAGCCTTTTTTCTTAAATTATTTCCACCTAGATCCAGTGACTTATTTAAGTTCTTATTCCTCATTTTTTTTAATAAAGGCAACGAATTATTGCAAGAAGTTAATAACAATTCCTCCCACAAACGGGGCCCCGTTGCCGACTAGACCAGGATTGAATTCCAGTTGGTTAAATAACTGGATTTGCATCCACGATGAAGGCAATTCATTACGTCCGCTGACAGATGCGCTGAACCTACTCCTATAGGCCATGTCTATCTGTGCAGGCACAGATACCGAGAATTAAGAGAATACGTAATACAGAATCGCAACTTATACATTTAGAAAACGTCTCTAGCTTGTAAAATTTAAATCACACCAAAGTGACGACAGAATTACTAAGGTAATATCTGGTATCAAACACAGAAAGTAGTAGATTATAAATCAAATTTGTTAAGTGTAGCTACACTAGCTACTGGTGAAATGACAGAAGTAGTTTGGTTAGTATTTTTCTCAGTTTGTTAAATAAATTACGTGATTTCTCACATACCACATTTTCCCTTTTCTTCCCAACTAGGAGGAATCAAAATAACGCGTTTCTTACCCGTTAGGACGGAACAAAGTGTCACTTATCTGTTTTAAGAATAGGTACGTGGTTTTTTACGTTTGCTATCATTGGCTCATTCCCCTGTAGGCGTTCCCCGCCTAAATCTATATTACCCAAGATATAACATTATGTAGATGTATAATATGACATATTTTCTAAAGAAAATCCTGAATAAGTTTAAGTTTCTGCTACTAAATTCTATGTGTACCGAAAATAGAATGGCTTCGCCGTAAGTCGTAACTCGAGTCGCCGGAAACCATCCGGAAACGCTCAATAGATCAAGGATATGTCACTGTCTCCGGTCAACTGTATTACCAAAGCAACCTAGTATTTCTCAGTTAAGTTGTACTTCTTGAAAATTTATATTAGAGTTGGAATCCGATTGCATCTGATTTTTTATTCCATAGAAATATATATGACAAGGGCCAATCTTAGATATAGGTTAGGTTAAGTAGATTAGTTAGATTTAATCTATGTACATAAATTGTAGTTTTGAAAATAAATATATTAAAATATATATATATATGAGTTGTCGAAGTCCTTGTGGTTACCTACGCTAACAGCTCCTAAAGTTATCATGAACTGTGCATTGACATTCTCTAAAAATTTGCATCACGTCTTAGATATTGTTAAAAATTGATAAGTAGGTTGGTAGAGTTAATGATGCTGAACAAGATCCACCATATTTTCCAAAATGTATGAATAGGTACCAAAACTTAATAGGAATCTGGTAACAAAAAAGGAAATTTCCATAAAAACTTTCTAGGACATTTTGGGCAATGTAGTATATGCATTAGGGTGGTCCATGACTGTTTGAGGAATTTTTTTTTTCTAGAATTCTTACCTACACGTGGCCTCACTTGTTCTATTATATAAAATTAGTCTATATAAGGACTGTTCATTTTACTAAGAGGACACACTCAAACGTCTATTATACATCGGTTTTAAAATCGATCGATGAACAGTTTACAGCCATGAAATTAGCAAAGCCATCTTTTTCAATTGATATATGTTTGCTTTTCAAGTATCCATTACTATATCTGATAAGACATATTCAATTTGATAATCGTAAATTGATTCTGCACAATGGTGTACAGAAAAATATTCACTGTGAAAGATTGCAAATATCTAGGACATTTTAAGTCGACGTTATACTAAATCATTAAACAATTTAGAGAGTGTCATATGCTTGAAGATCACATATATAATACACAGAAATCTTAGTTGCATACCTTAAAATTGGCTATTGAACTTTACGTCGTTTCACTAAAAAAGTATGGAATTATTGCATTTTGGTGGCCCACAAAAGGTACCTAAAATATGATAGTAATTACATTACTGCAGTCCTAATACTGTCATCCTGTCGTAGAAGAGTATGTGTCTGAGTAGAAAATCATACAAAAAAACAATTTCGGGAAGAACGCCCTTGCTTGGCAGGCAATTTGATTATATGGTCTTTTAACTGCTTCCTATTTCGCAACAGGGCCAAGTTAGCTGGGATATTTATCGAAAATATTGCATCCAAAATCGGTTTTTTATGTCTATCGAAGACATAGTATCTCTCACCGGTTATTTTGGTCTAATTTGGCAAGGGCACATCATAAGGGTTAGACATTAGAGCTATTTAATTAAATAATCATAGAATTTTTTTAAAAAGACGACATCCATAAAATTGTCTTCATCTTCATCCTATATAGCGGTAATGGCCTATTGTGAAGGTACACTTAAGAAACGATAGACGAAAAACTAAATCAATGAAAAAATTCAAACGTGTACAGTTCGCAACTAGTCGTAAAATGTCAAAAAGTAGTTTGCAGAACATAAGTTTCGTGGCCAAACAGTAGTCTAAAAATGTAGTTGCCGATAATTAATATATTAATTGAGACATTACTTATTATTTGTCTATTTTTAGTTAAATAATATTTCACAAATAAAAATAAAATATGATAAGAGAAAAAAATATTTACGTGAGGTTTTTCATGTCCGCTTAGTAAAATGAACAGTCCTTACCAAATTTCGGGTATTTTGCTGATTATTTACTGGTCGCTCAAAACGGTTAAACTTTCGCTGATCTCATACAAATCAAAAATGTACACTTCACGAAAATTCTAAAATTGAACCAGCATATGCTTAAATCTATAGTTAAAGCTATGGAAACTCACGTCAGTTTAAAAAAAATAAAGGAGATTTTCATATATCATACATTTATGTACTACCAAATTGTCGAATTTTGAGCGACCTCTAAATGATGCTCGATTACTCTGAAAATTGGTATACATTACTTTTAGGGGACATGTACAATAATAAGCCCTGTGGAGCGGGCAAAAATGGAAAAAAAATTTTGGACCACCCTAGTATGCATCCACTTTAGCCAATGGTGCTTAGCATCGTTGACTCGAGCAATCTACCAATCTTTATCAATATCGAAGACATGATCCAAATGTTTGTACATTTGGATCAAGTCTTCGATTTTTTGATAATTGTTTGTCTACAATCAATGCCAACAACCCCGTAATGTAATATTTGTGTCACATAGGATCAAAATGATATATTTTGGCGAGTGCGGTCATTGAAGCGATAAAGCGATGAATCCATACAAAAGAATCCCAAATTGAGGGATTCTAAAGTGGAAACCTGAGCGTAATGAGAGATTCAAACCTTAACAGCCAAAATGAAAATAATTTTGATACCGTGTGACACATGCTGATTTTCACACTACCTAGGAGAAAAATATTATGTTTAATATTATACACATAATGGATTCTGAAGAAATCGTAGTCGATTATGTATGTGCTATTTATTCTCATATTTCATTGTTATTTTTTAGGCTGGTAATGGAAAGTCTTTGAACAGAAAAGTGACACTTTTTTCCCTCCTAGCAGAGAAACCAAAAGACGCGCATTCGAATAGATGGTGTGAAAAAGCAATTTTTCTGTTGACAGATAAGGTTTATATTTATTCATTACTCATTAGTGGAGGTATTGATACTATTGATGTGTAGGTAGCCCGCATAGACATTATCAGACACTACATGAAAAGCGTTGAAAAGGTTAAAATTAGAGGGGAATTTCTGTACCTTATATTTGAATTGTTTCATAGTTACTTCCTAGCAAAACTTTGGAATACGGAATCTTCTTTGGTAACAAAAATGCTTTGAAAGGACAAAATATAGGATAACGGATCCAATGAACATCAACAACAAAGGAAAATCACCAGTAAATTCTCGGCAGATAACAAGATAAGTCACGCTACATCAAAAGTTATAAACAACTGCCGTAAACTCTGAAACCAATAAATAATTTACTCCAAAGCAACGACAATGTATGGTTAAGCGTTGTTAAATAACGAATTTAGTAGGAAACTCATCGCCAAGTTAGAAAGTAATTCCGACAGAGCCTAAAGCGGGCCGTTGGGTTCATTTTGATCGCAGCTTATTAGCCCCAACTTGGGACATCTATCACGATAACCGTCGAATTGGCAGGCGCCTCTCAGAGGGAATCAAATTTAATTGTCATTGTTATTTTATTGCCTCGTCCTCAATTTTTTACAGCGCCCGGCCATTTAGCTACGAATGCTCTGAATATTGAACGTTTGTCTACAGTTATTGAGCGTTGAACTTTGACATTATTAACTTCTCGTGTTATTGCGTGACTGATGATAATGCCAAAAAGAGAATATAAGGTTGGGTAAGTTCCACTTTCGCCGACTCGAATATTTACTTATAATGTACTTTATTTAAAGTATATATTTATGTTATATTTTATTTAAATGTCTAAACTCTAAACTGGCCACATGATAAAAGTGGATGCAACAAAAGCTTCAACAAAAATTTATATTATAATTAATTCTAATTGTACCCGTGATTTTTATATGGTTAATATAATAAAACGATTGGTTTTGAGCAATTCAGTAGTCATTTTAATTAGGTACCTACTATTGGAATGTTATTGTATTTACTATGTTTATCCTACTGGACACAATGGGGGCACTTGCCTACCCCCGCCCTGACACTTAGATATAGGTGCTATTTTAAGTAGGTATAAAATACTATCAAATCATAGGTCAAAGCCCCCCCTGAACGAAGTCCTGGATCCGCGCCTGGTTAGGTATAAGCTTGCTTGAAGGCATATTTATTTTCGCTGCTAAATTTAAAAACGTCAAGGGACAAGAACTCTTTGTGTCCGAATAAAGAGCTATGATATGAGGCAGAAAAGTAATAATTCAGTCGACCAGTTTTATGGAGTAGGCTGCGCGCTCGCGTCGGTAGATTGTCGGCTGTTTTTCGCGGCGTTCTCACACGAGTCACACGGCTCTAATGCGTTTGAGCTATAAGTGCACTTAAGCTCTTTTAAGACTCGATATTAATCTTATTCGTTGTGGGATCTAGCGTGAAATAGGAACGGACCGTCCGCCTGATAATGAGACTCGAATTCAATTTTAACATACTCAAAATTGAACACAGATTTTGTGAAATGGGTCAAAATTATTTTCGTTGTCTTGTTTCATACCACTCTGTCACGCTGTTAATTGCTGTTTACACTCAGTATACATATAAAAAAAACGGTGCACTTGTTTTTATTTTTCATGCTACATTTTAATCCATACATCAGAAATTGAAAACAAAACATCATCTCATACAAAAACCACCACTGCGTCACGTTTTTTAGGGACACAAAATAAGACAACGAAAATAATTTTGACCCATATACCTAAATAAGTACTGCACTCTATATTATGTTTATTATTTAAAACGTTTGCGATGTTTTGGTACTGTAATAACAATATTTGTCAAAATATCAAACTTGCGTGATAATCAGCAAATTTACCTACTTATACTTGAAGTCATCATAGAGGACACATTACTGCGATCGCCAATCCGCTTGCCCAGCGTGGCGATTATGGGCATTTACCTCCTAATGCATCTCTACGCATAGTTAATAGGAGATGCCTACGTCCAGCAGTGGACCATCATAGGCTGATGTTGATGATGATTTGAAGTATCTTTCAAATGTTACATTCGTCTTTAAGCACCTTGATAATAATTTACCACGGTAAATACACTGAAAACAAACATTTTAAAATTGAAACACAATAATATGCCATTACTTCCACGCCAATACGCTGAAATACGAGAGCCAATATACTGCTCGTAACGAGCCGCAGTTTATTTGAACAAAGACCGCACAAACAGAACACGAACAAATTATTTCATTATGTTGACGCTCTTATACACCGTGTTTTTATTGATTTCCGCTAAATTGGACAGGTTACTTGGGACATTAATAGAAGTTGCCTGGTATATCGCCTTTTTTTAATTACGTAAAAAAAAAATTTTTTTTTCGTTTTCATACATAATATTATAATTGTAATGGCAAGTGTGAGACAACCTTAAGAATAAGATCCCAGGTGACTGACGGCTGTTGACGGCACATGTCAAAATAAGCAACATTAGGATGTAATAAAGGTTGCAGTACACGTCTTGTTCAGTCATTAAACTTATTTTTTTAATAACTCGATAACAGTAAGAGTTAAGACACTAGTTTCTTAGAGAAATTGATTATTTTTGACCTAAATAAGCTTCCCTTTAATTTAACGGAAATCAATAAAAACACGGTGTAGAGGCAGGAACGGAACCTTTAACTGTAAATATTGAATGTGTATTTGTAAAGCATTTACCAATGGACGCAGTCGATGTCGTGGACGGATGTGCAGCCTGCAGAGATTGTGGGCATTTGAAGTGTCCACGGAAATAACATGTCTAGTCAATTCAAATTTCAGAAGGAAAATCAACCCTACTTATAATAGATTATGGTGAAAATTTGCCCTGTCTTTAAAAAGGACTAAACATGTTCTAACGTGGACCCTTCATTTGTCAGCCTCCGTTGCCTAATTGATAGTGACCCTGCCAACGAAAGCTGGAGGTTCCGGGTCCGAATCCCGGTGAGGGCATTATTTGGGTATTTATTTATCACAAATATTTGTTCCTTGGTCATGGCTGTCTATGTATTTAAGTATCTGTATGTATATATCTATTATATATTTCGTCCCTTGGTACCCACATCACAAGCCTTAATTGAGCTTACCGTGGGAAGTCTCAAGATATTTATTTATTTTATATCAAAGTCAGACCGAGTCACTCCCAATCTCACATAGGTACGAGAGGCGTTGGCTAATTTCATACGCTTAAAAAATAATGTAGTATTCTTATATTTGAAATAACCATTCATAAATCATAACATTACATAACCCTGAAAGTGTGGCAAAGATGGCACTGGATGCACTGCAGCATATAAAAGATGTACACGGATCATTATGTCATCGAATCGTCTTGACAACCCCAACACGCTATCCAGGTTACTCAGGTTGTAATGTAAGTTGACGCTTGCTCGATAAGTTTCGACCCATTAACAAGATCCTTGTCAGGAGTTCCCTCGGGTACACGTCGGGCTTTGGCCGCGAGTACCCCTGACGAAGATACTCTTAATGGGTCGACTTGCACATGTTAGGTACATTCGATATTCACAAGTGATTTACGATGAAGGAAATCATCGTGAGAAAACCTGCATACATCTGCGAAGAAATTCAAGGGTGTATGTGAAGTTCCCAACGCCACGTACGCACCACCGCCACGCAAAATAGGCACGTCTGGATGCTTAGCCAAGTTGCCAATCGCTAGCGCTTAGTAGCGTAGCGTAGTTTTCCCTCTCTGTCACTCTTTCATATTAGTGCAACAAAGACAGTTAGCTGCCTTTCGCTTACGATTGACGATTAAGCGTTAGCGATTGGCAACTTGTCTAAGCACCCTGATCTCGAGTTGCGAAAATGGCCAGAATACAATACATTTTAGGTAAGCACAAAACATAGCTATGGTTGTGTGACTCAACCTCATCATAATATATGTCCAAGGTGTATGACTCAACCTCGTATATGAACTGTATGTAGTTCATATACTGGATGTAGTTTTTACAGAAATATATTTTTATGATACAACCTCATAAGCCATTATACGAGGTTGAGCCACACAGCAAGCGATAGGTACTTAATGGTAAACGCAAAATAGGTATGGGGGTATGAAATACCAATGCCATTCGCCCGTGCCGAGCGTCTCAAATCACGTCCTGTTTACACATTACCCGGGTTTCGTCTACCCTATATTGATTTCGATTTCAATTTACTGAAGAATTCCTATTTTTGCACGTTCCAATAACGTGGGCCATCTTGGAATCCGAGCTCGAAACCATTCTAGGGCTTTTACGGCCACCTTTATCAGATACGATTTTCAATAAGCCAAATAATTGAAACTCTATAAAGGGACATCAAAGACGACTAAAGCTAAGATTATAAGACGAAACATGAAGCCATTCTAGATAAAAGGTAAAGTAATTTTTTCAAAGATAAATGTGGTCATATTGACTTATTATATGAACTTACTACATATTATATGAACACACACTTGATATGAACGTGAAATTGGATGGAAAAGCACGTAAATTAGGTACAAGCAAAAGTGAATAAAACAAGCATTAGCTGACCAATGTTTTTGAGATAGATTGAACAGTTTCTAAATAGTCACATGCTAACGAAAATTGCCATGATGATGATCATGCTTCCTTTGGCTAAAAGTGTTCTCCGTTATTCGTTTAATATTTTGCATATAAATTGTGTATTCGAACTAAAGCACGTATTCTCGTACCGACGTAACTATGTTCTTGAACTGCCGAGCGGCGGCTTACAACACGCGCTATTATACCCGATCACATGTAAAATTATGTTTTTCAACTATGTCAAGACTAAAACGGTTTTGACATGTTATTTTTCTTTGTCCTGACTCCTGGCTGCCATTTATATACCTAAATACTAATCGTGATAGCTTCGAAACCATTGAGCAGCAAATCAAAATAATTAGGACACTGTCAACTCATGCCCTCCAGAGCTCCCAATCTGTAATAAGTATTTGGAGCACAACAGACAAAAAGGTGAAAAAAACACCATGTTAGGGTATCAGTGGATGCATTTCTCAAAAACTTTGTAATGTATGAATTAATTCATTCATAAACTGACCATGCAATTTTGAACCCCACTGTACTTTTAGATCACGTCTTCGATATTGAAAAAAATTGGTAAGCTGATGGTACAGTCAATGATGAGCAAGATGCACCACATTTCCCAAAACGTCCCAAAATGTTTGTGTGAAACGTTCCTTTTTTTGTTACCAAAAATGAATAGGAATCTGGTAACAAAAAAGGAAAAGTCCATTACAAACTTCCTGGGACATTTTGGGTAATGTGGTGGGTCTTGCTCAGTATCATTGACTCTACCAGCCTACCAATTTTTATCAATATCGAAGACGTGATCCGAATGTACATACTTTTTGAGAATTGCACAGGTTTGTGCGGAAAGTGAAGACGTGTGGCTACAAGGCACACCCATTCGTCTCACGTGCTTTTACTTTCTGAACGAACAAGAGCTAACGAGTTAAATAAAGAATCTCGGCAGCCTTACTTGTATACCTCCAGGGAGCACCTGGCCCGGTCATTACGCGATATGAGGAAACAGGCTAACACAAATGCCACGCTAATTGACCCTTCATACGAGGGCCGCCCCTGGTGCCGGGCTGCTCTAAATGCATATTTTCGTGGGTAAGGTTTTATTTTAAACCCAAAACTAATTATGTTTATAGCGAACCGTAAAAGGGAACCTCAGTGTAATACATTTTACGATGCGAAATATCGTGCACGTGTAAATGCCTAAGGAATTTATAAAATAGGAGATAACTATTTGGTTGGTTTGTATGGGTACCCGTACATGTGAGGTTACCGGTAGCAGTTTTCTTAATCGTCGCGATAGATAAATCGTATGATTATACTTATACAGGATGTAAATCTAATAGGGGCGAAGCTCTTAACGGGTGTTAGTTTACGACATAATAAGTACATTAAAATAACTTTTACTTAAAATTAGAGCAACAAAATTTCAATTTCAAACTGCCATATCAACAATAACAAATGTTCGTACCTACATTGCTGCTCCGATAATCTTAAAAAAAATCTGTGGGGTCATAATTAAGATTAACTTTAAAAAAACCTTGTAATCCATGATTACGCTAATGAATCCCATGCCTGGTTTAATTGATCGCCCGTATTAGATTCACACACTGCAATTTATATTTAGTAGAATTTGCTAATTCCTGATCTGGTTACAATGTAATTTAATAGACGATAAGGATCGAAATTTCTAAGAAAGGAAATCCCGCCAGCATAAGGATGCTTACCGAGGGGTAAGTAATAGTAGGGCCTCTTTAGCTACCTGGTTTTAGTTCGTTTTTAATGTTGTTGGATTTAGTCTTGCTGTACAAAATATTTTCGTTGTAAATAATTTTCTCCTGTAAAAAGTTTCAATTTATGCAGACTAAGTACCTAATGTAGACAACATACTTTTACCCTGGCCCTTTCAAATATAGAGTGCTCGAGAGTTCGCCGTCAATATTCATATTTGTTTACTCCTTACCTACACTTAGTCACGGCATTCTTTCATGTCGTAGCCTGATAAAATCAGGCCTTGTCAGTTTTAACACATGTAGAAGTGTTGTTGCCTTCGCCCTCCAATCGAAACAACCATTATAGTATCGGCCCCTGAATATGCGAAATTTCTTTGTAGCCGAAGATCAGTTATGTCACCGAAAAAAGCCGTTCCGTAAATTTAGAATACACTGCGAAGGCTGCGTCGTTTGTGTGAAAGGTATGACATTAATGTTTTATTCAAAGAGCTAGGACACGCCGCAATCTGTTTTACTTCTAAACGACTGCATAGCGTTAGCGGCACACCGCGATGTTTGAAAAGGCTCTTTATTTGCTTCTTCCCTCGGGCTACAAGTCACGAACATGCGGGTATTTGTGTACCTAACTACCTACTGCTAAAGTAAATAATTAAATTTTCGCTTAAGTATTCATACAGTGCATTAAAAATAAATTGCGTACCTAGTTGTTTCTTTATGCAACAGTTTTCTCTGACTTTAATTCAAAGAATTCCACATTTTTTTTAGGTATCTAGTGCAGTCGAATATTCAAACTCACATGAAATACGAAAGCTGTGAAATATACACGCTTGGCTTTGACTTGTGTTTGGGATTTATATTTCGCGTGCATAATACCGACGTTCCTAAAAACTTGTGCTGTAGGATCTTGATAGAAGCCTATTTTGTATTTAACCTTCGGCATACGAGATGGGGACCAGACCCCAAATTCCATACATTTCAACGTCATAATTTTAGACATTGTTCACCACGTATGCGGAGGGTTAATAAAGCAAACAGACATATATCGTATATGTAGGTACATTGTACATACGTGCATGTATATTACTTCTGCACATATACCTATATACCTACCTAAATTGAAAAAATCGCATCCGAAACTACTAATTATACGTAATTACCTTACGTGTTACTTTCACAGTAAATTTCAGACACAATTTAATTATTACAATTATCTTTTGGTTAATAGCTAGTACAAGTTACAAGATTATTTTAAAGATAGTGATGATGTTTCTGCTTTTGTACGTGACAAATGAAGTGCGACTGCAAGCTATACAATAAAAACACATAATAATATTACCATAAGAAGAAAGAGATACAAGTCATGTTAATATATATAATATAATATAAAATACAACTTTACTTTCATGACTCATTGGTGTTCTACTGTAATGTCATGTAAACTTTTGTTTTAATAAATAAATAAATAATTAAATGTTGTTATTTGGACCTTAATTGCTGTGGCAGAGAATTTTGTTATGTATCTTCCGCAAACAGACGAAGTCCCCCATATCCACAATCAATTTTTCAGGCGGAAAGCGGGTAATTCGTGTGAAATTGAATTGTGTGCTCGATTGACGTGCGTCGCGGCGGCCATCAGCGGCGCGACGATCGAGCGCTCGGACGAGCTGGGTGCGTAGCCAAAATGACAATCGCTACGAGTAACACACAATCGTGAATCATGAACGAAAGGCAACGAACTATCTTTGTCGCCCTAAGTAAGAGCAACAGAGAGAGAAAACAACGATACCTACGCTACTGAGCTAACGCGATGGACAACTTGGCTACCTACTTAGGCCTACCACCGTGAATTTTCAAATTCGTAAATTTCAAAGGCACCATTAGTGTGACAGAGACAGGTGTTCAAAATTAGCGAACTGCTAAGTTCAAGGTAGGCCTGAAGGCGAGTAGAGCGGCAATATGATATTCTCTTAGTGATTTTTTTGTGGATTTTATTGTAACTGACAATAAGGACGAAATTAAATTGTAAGTGATTGCTTAAATGTATGTAGAGTATTTTAGAGACAAGTGCAAAAAAAAATATCGGAAATTCCTTTTATAATTATTACACAGAATTAAAGTGCCCTGGACCATATTTTTGAGCATTTTTATATACATCTTATTTTGCGTACCTACAGTTACAGTCGGGTTCAAAATTGCATGGACAGTTTATGAATGAATTCATTCATAAATCGTCCATGCAATTCTGAAAGCCACTGTACAGATTTACTGCATAATCTTTATGTCTCATTGTTGAAAATGTCCAAATTTATCTAATTTCTGTCTCCAATGAACTTCAATGCAATACATATACTCGTATGTTGAAGTTTATTGTAACATCATATGCTTTCCGACATTTTCATAAAAATAGAAGGCAAATGAGTATGCACTACATATGAAATAGTTTTTTAAATAAATACAATCACTAAAACTGAGGAGTCTTGCTAGGGAACAAAACATAATTGATTACAATTCACAAAATTCGCAATATTATATGACATGATACAACCTTTGAGCATAAAATAAGCCAAGAGAAAGTCATTATTCAAAAGTCAAGTTAACGTTTGTAATCGGCATTCCGTGCCCCGGGCTATTTGCCGAAGCGCCCCAAGCAACAGGTTCAGTATTCCCTCAGCCTCGCGCCCATTTGGGGTGAACCCATACGTGGAACCTATTCCTTGTATTCAAAAGCCATTCAAGTGGGAGACAGACTCGAGCACGAAAGATTCCGTGCCTAACATAGAGCAAACGGCAAAAAACAATGGGTTCGTTGTATGATAGAACTCTTCAAAGCTTATTTTATTTTTTTTGTAGTATTTGTATACCAATAACGGCAACAGAAATAGTCATATCATCTGCAAAGAAAGTCTCTACCTGATTCATGAGATTTTGGGATTGGGGTTTTGGGATTACGTCCCAAAGCACAGACGATCACACAAATGTTGGCTTTTCTTACAATCACATAAACGTAGTGAGTCAAAAGCTTAGTAAAAAAAATTGTAATCATGCAACTCGACATGAAACCTGCCAATTTTGCGTGGGCTCACCGCTGGCCTAATACTAAACTTGTTGGGAACTTCACATACACCCTTGCATTTCTTTGCAGATGTATGCAGTTATCCTCACGATACTTTCATCGTAAAGCACTTGGGAATATCAAATGATATTTCGTACCTATGTAGGTTTTTTGAAAAGTTGTAGTAACAAATGAACACAAAGAAGTATAAGAATATTTACTGCAGCCACGCGCTCTTCAATGTCCATGACGCGGCGATAACTTAAGAACCGTGCAGCGGAATTTGACTAAAAAGCTTTAAGATGCTATTTACACAGGTCCCTCCCAAGGTCCAGCGGACCATGATCTACTAATGCGAATCAGTTTAGGACCTAATCTGAATCGCGATGTGTCAGTTCCATAGGAAGTCAAAAACTGACGAAACTGGATCGCATTTCAGAGGTCATGGTTGCTCCTCAGGACCTTAGTACTACAACTGAGTAGAACATTGGCATGTTTTCAATCAGCAATTGGAATAACAGTCCAGGTCTTCAGGTCGCGCCTCTCGCGTCCTTATCTGTCGCTTTCCATCAACCCTTTGTTGTAGCCGTTCAGTGAAAAAGACATGCCAACATCGCGCCTTACTCGTAGTAAATATTCGTAATTTCGGAAGTGACTTTTATTCGTTTCTACTTTTATATTTCGCGACATGATACATTTTTTTATGGAAAGTGTCGTACCATGTCATATCATGACACTTAAAGTTAAATAACGTGTGTATTACATACGGGCAGTCGGGTATATAATTTACCGGTATAGTAGGTACCTATTGGATCATAGGAATTGGAAATTATAGTGTTATTAATTGGGAGTAATGATTTTAAGCCTGAGTAAGTAGCAATGAGGTATGAGGTAGGTACGTGAATTGATGTGGATGTATTAGACATAAACAATTGGTTTGTTCGTTAGTACAGTTCTAAAAATAGTAATATGTATTAGTATTAGTCGAAGTTCGTGCGAAATTTATCATCTCAATAATCAAACAATCATACCTCTTCTTCCAAAATACTACCTAAACACAGTTGGTAACAAATTGATGCCTATATGAAAGTATGCCTAGTAGACAGTTAGACAGCTATTGACCCTTCATCATGATGCAAAATACAGTCTGTCATAGTGAACAAATATCAATTTTACTTTTTTTTATTGAAGAAACCGTTTTGAATATTTACTGATTAATTACTTAATTAACAGACCCGCCATTTATTTACTGCAAGAAAGATAGGTATTTTTTCAAAATTGAAAATAGTGTAATATCATTTTTTTAATTACTTAATTCGTTTAACGTTTGAATAAAATTCGAGAGAGTAAGTAGAAGACTAATTAGAATTATATTTATTTTAGAAGGGAAGAATAACATTATCTAATTGAGTTTGGTGTTAACTTTCCTCTCGTTTAACAAAACATCACCGAAGGGATCACTACCGCAGGATAACCGAGTTCGCTCTCATATAACGAACGACAATATTCGCAAGTTATTTTTCCGGAAAACTCCTATGTTCAGCTTGAATAGCCATGGAGCCTATAAATTCTCGTCAGGATCGCGGGACTGATATGGTCGAAATTATTTCAACAGAGCATCGATTTACAAAACCAGACATTATAATATGTGTCTTCTGCGATTAAAAATAAGGTGCATACTAGGACGGTCTATATTGGCAAAATAGTATATCTCTGAAGATTTTACCAGCAATGGCGGCCGACTTTCGGATCACGTACCGAACTACACTATAACTCAGAGATGATATCACTCCCACGTTATTTCTGCGCGACAGCCGCCGTCATTTTCTTTGCTTCCTAATTATTCGTCCCCATTCCATACACGCTCTCCGCGCTGTGTTATTAAGGCTTCGCTCGCTCGCGTTTCTTTTGGAGTTTGAGAGCTAATCACGTTGAAAAAATTGCGCCTGAAATCAAACTTATTTATAAAGGGATGTATTATGTGCAAATAGCCCAAAATAAAACACTAAAATACAACCGGGTAATTACTCTATACTTTTTCTAAAATCCATAATATTGAGTAATAATAGTATACTGTTCAGTGCAACAGTCACGTCTGCATCCTGCTAGATGTATAATTAAATTATTAAACAATATATGAAGGAGTGAAAACATTATAAGTACGTAGGTAACATCATCTACAATAATCAAAAGACGCAACGTCGAACCGGTGTAGATAAATAAAAAGAGGCCTTTTATGTCTTGCCATACTCGGTACTATGTCAACAATATATTATTTTATTACATTTTTTTTTATCAACAAAAGTTATATTGAAAGTCGTGTTTAAATAAAAATAAATATTTTTTTGTTAACAATATTTATTTGAACATTATTGTCGTCAATATATTATTTGAACGATTATTCTAAATTAATTAGTTGATTGTGAATTGTAGTCGCAAGAACCCCCTCTCAGGTGAAGGCCTCCTCCAACCGCAGTGGCGTGCACTCCATATAGGCAAATAGGCACTGCCTACCCTAGTAGAACAGCATCTACATATACTGTTTCGTCTTCATTATAATAATTTGTCATGTTTTCTGAAAGAAATCCATTGATTCATTTTCATTAACGGAGCTCGCGGCGATTTAAATTTGCGCGCGACTGGGCTCGCTCCCGAGAAAGGCGAATATAGCGCGCGGCGACACCTGGGGCAAGGCAACGGCGATCAGAGCCTACAAAAACACACATACTCACACAGTGCGTTTGTGTAGACATGCCCGTGAACTATATACATATTTTTGCCCAGTTCACACGAAGATAGAAAATTTACGCACACAATCAAAATAATAGGCTGCGCCTAGGCGCCTTGGCAGGCGACCGGCGGCGGGGCGAGAAGCCATACGTGCGAGAAGAATGGCCAATATCGGTCTCTCTCTGACTAGCCGAGCCTGGAGATGTAATACGACTAATTGTAAGAAGTCTCCCTATGATGCGATTTTTACTTGAAGTGAGAACATTACATTCTGTCAGGTTTATTTGTTTACAAACAGTCATGTTTGATTTTTGCGATGCAGGTTTGAGGTTAATCAGTAGAAAATCTATAAAAACAAAAGTCGTTCATTGTTATTATATTAATACAGTTTCATGTAAGTGTTAGTTGTGTTGTGACTGTGCGTGACTGAATTATGCTATGAGAATAAATTGATGCTGACTGCTAGCGTTTTGCCGGAGTTGATTTTCGGCGGATTTAGCAAGTTAACAATAAAACAAAAGAAGTTAGTACAGGTATGTGTAATTATTTAAGGCCATATTCTTTGACCTCCCAACGCTAGTTTTAAGCGTCATCCAGCCTCCGCTAATACCCGTGACAGTCGCCGTCAATGATGACGTGATACTGTAATACTCATAGTGAAAATATTTACAGTACTACAACTATGTGACTAGTGTGAATCGAAACGACATAGTGTAACATAATAATAATATAAGTGATTAATTTATAATCTGGCAAGCTCTAGCAAGCAAATAGACTTCACTTCACGTTGACGTCACATAGAGCATAAATTAATGATTCCAATTGATAAGTATTTTATCATAATTTATAATGTCAAACTCTTTAGTCAACTGATATTGAGATGTAGTCTGGAGCAAAAGGAAACGTCACGTGTTTGTATGAGAGCCAATACATTCCGAGTCATAATTCAATAAAATAATGCAAACAAAAGTGTTTTACACGTAAAACACTGAAAGATGCGAAAGGTTCAATCGAAACTATGTAACAAAAATGCTGTATTTTTGTTTTTTCGTGTTATTTTCATCACGTTTCGACGACATCCTGATCCAAATTTGGTCATAATGCACCTCGAGAACACGACGTTACGACGTTTGTTATTGACCCACAAAAGACTTTAAAGACAATGTGAAGAATGATTTATAAAGTAGTTTTGGTTTGATTTGTTAAGTAATGCGATGCGAGTTAATATTATTGCTCTATTATAGCTTGTATCGACCGATAAAGCTTTATCCGCTGCAATTAACATTATATGCTTTAGGTTATTTTTGTATCACCATTATAAAATGCTCTGTATACTTCATATATATATACCTATTTCATTATACTGTTTATACTACGTTTAAAAAAACAATATTTAATGTTATTTAACAACTAAAGATTTTACACAATAGAATCTAAAACCACGGTATGCTACCAAAAGTCATTTAATATAACATCATACAATTTGACTTAGACTTCGAAAATTTTACACATAGCGGCTCCAAGGATTTTAGAGCCACAATATGCTATGAAATGTCCTAAGCCTAATTATAAATACGACTTTACTTGGCCATATTTTTTTATATTACATTTTTATAAAGAACCATACGTGGGTCTAATTACTGCTTTAATAAGGTACACATTTCACCGTAGAAACTCGACGTAAAGCATCAGGATTAGACACAACTAACCCAATCCTCCTGAGTAATAAATAAAATAAGTAAAAAAAGTTTTAAGTTAAACGGTTTTTATTGCACCAAAAACTAGAAAATAAAAATTAGTTACTGGTAGTAGTTATATGATATTTTCTGTACATTACTCACGCGGAACTATTATCACTGTAGTCTTCCACAGTCGGATGCTAAAAGCCACGTTTAGCCTCTATGTCAGTGGATTAAGCGTTTAATCGGAAATTTTTACCAAACTGAAACAAAAACGTGGGGCGTACGCAATTGCGATTAACTCACTATAGATATTTAAAAACATACTTACATAGAAAGCCAAGACAGCAATAGTGTAATTAATTTAAGCTATTTTCCTCTGTAGAAGTGTTGGAACAGATGGATGATTAAATCCAAAATTAAAGCTACAATAATATATGAATGAGCTTGTATGTTTTTTTATAATAACTAATTTTTATTTTCTAGTTTTTGGTGCAATAAAAACCGTTTAACTTAAAACTTTTTTTACTTATTTTATTTTCAAGTTTTTAGTGCAATTGTTACTACTTATAACTACTTATTCTAGATCAAGGATTTTGTTTGTAATATGCAATATAATTATGCATAGTAGCGTCTATACTCTCCTGCTTATACTATACCTTAGATAGTAGAGATCTAGCAATAAGGAACATATCATTGATTTATTACGGCTTGCCTTACGCTAACCACTCACGCTGTCTGTCTACCAGTCGGAGGGCCGCAGGCCCGACAGCTTACCCTATGCGAACTACTCACGCTGTCAGTCTACCCCTTAATCGGATAATGGGAATATGTTTCCCACCTGTTTTGAATCTTGTGTCCCACTGATAAGCGCAAAAACCAATGAAATCTTGGTGTGACTCGTGTTTGATTAAGGGCTACCAGCTGGAGGCCCGCTGGCCCGACGGCTCGCCCTACGCGAACTGCTCTCGCTGTGAGTCTATCAGCTGAAGGGCCGCAGGCCCGACGGCCCACCCTACGCGAACCACTCACGCTGTCAGTCTACCAGCTGGAGGCCCGCTGGCCCGACGGCTCGCCCTACGCGAACTGTTCTCGATGTCACTCTATCTGCTGGAGGGCCGAAGGCCCGACGGCTCGCCCTACGCTACGCGATCCACTCACGCTGTCACTCTATCAGTTGGAGGGCCGCAGGCCCGACGGCTCGCCCTACGCGAACCACTCACGCTGTCACTCTATCAACATAAGAAGGCTCAATGTGACCCAAAGGGCAATGGAGAGGGCTATGCTAGGAGTCTCTTTGCGATATTGGATTAGAAATAAGACCATCCGCAGCAGAACCAAAGTAACCGATATAGCTCTTCGAATCGCTAAAGTGGCAGTAGACGGGGCTCGTTGCGTGTGGAACCGACGGCCGTTGGGGCAGGAAGGTTCTCGAGTGGCGGTCACGTACCGGAAGGCACATCGTGGGTAGGCCCCCCCAGATGCGGGTGGCACAGGGCCGGTCCTTGTGACAATCTTTGGGGGAGGCCTATGTTCACCAGTGTACGTCTTTCGGCTGGTACGATGATGATGATGATAATTAAATCCATATGTTTCTACCAAATATCTGAAGCAGTACTTCAAAATCGACATATCGCTTAACCTAGCGGTTGTGGCAGGCAGTAACACTGGACTATCAGATTTGAGGAGTTGGACGTTAGTATTAAATTCGCTAATGTTTCTACTTAATATCTAAATAACTTCTTTAAAATCAAGATATCGATAAAAGATAAACCTTGTGGTTATTGTGGGCAGTACTGCAGCATCAGGAGTGAGGAGTTCGAAGTCAAGATCAGGCTGTTAGTATTTGATTATGCCGAACATGCTATACTTTCATTTTCACGTCTAACACTCTCGGTTAAGGTAAGCAGTACGTCTGCAGCATCAGGCTTTGAGGGTACAAGGATACTAATATTATAATATTGCATTTTCATGGGGACTTGATACGAGTTCCAAATTTCATTAATTTCGGTGCAGTAGAAGTGGTCGAAAAATCGATCACAAGATTTGAAGCATCGACGACAGTTGATACGCGGTGAAGTTAATAAAAACCGTTTAAAAATATTTCGGACAAGTATCTAACTGTAATGTCATGTAAACTGTTTTTGTTTTTTAATAAATAAATAAATCTATTACAAGAAAATTTACGTTTTGCGAAAAAGACGACATCACACATAAAAAAATCGTACTTTGAAAAAAATCGTACTTTGAAAGACACGCTTTCATGTGCTTCGTAATGTCAAACATTTAGATATTGCCATAGCACTTATATTACCCAAAAATGACCTGAATTTGTGAAAAGATACTTAAAAGAGAATATGGTATGTAGCTTACGTGTGTACCTGCGAAACGCTGGCGGCTAAGCTGTCATTTAAGTCGTTATGTCAATATGTTAGAATAATTTTAGTTTCTGTTTTTCTGGATGATATAAGTTGTCAATGTAATTAATTTAAATATTTTTGAATACATTTGCTCAGTTAAAAATAAGTTTTATTATTGATTCCGTTAAGTCCCACACGTGTATTTGACTTTGATATCAAATACAACTGTCATGGACCATTTATATCCACCTGTTCTAACTATGGATCAAGCCCATGGGGTTTCATTAAGTCTTTTATGTATGGCTGATTCTTATAGCTGCTTCGCTGTTTTCGCACGCATAAGAAAGTGAAGGGCATCTGAAATGTTGTGTAAAAATCCGATTTTATGTAAAACATAAAATCCACCACATTTTATTTGTGTATGCCTGATTGGGGAATCATGAAGACTCCGTTTAGATAATATACTCGGGTAGCATCTTGACCTATTGCTTCTTAAAATAGTACCATGGAGTCGCTGAAATAGTCTTACATTCAGCTGTATAGGTTTGTCCGAAATACGTTTGATAGGCAATATTTAAAGCACCTAAAAGAAACAATTTGGAAAGTAGCCATACATTACATACACACCATACACTCAGAACATAGAAACGCAAAATAATACATATTTCAATAGTTAGACCAGGTATAGCTTGTATTTATAATAAACGATACAGTCTTTAACCCCTCGTATGCGGCCTGTCAAGTTAGGTTACTGAAAAAGTGACCTTGACACTTAAAACAATAAATTGAAATTCCCACGCACGGATCCGTGTCTAAGCATACGAGGGGTTAATACTATTTGCGTTTTCTTTGGCTCTATATTTCTGATATATTGTGTTATCTCCAAAACGCATTTGAATGTTGGTTCTATGTTAAGTATGTTTTGATCACAGCACGTACATGTTTTTGTCACGTATCTCCAAAAAGGGTAAATTATAACAATGTTCTTGTAAATTCGACATTCAATTGTGTATTTTAAAACATTAGTAAAAGAACGGCATTATGTACTCAACTTACTTATTTCAAATGACACTTTCGTTTCATTAAAGAGGTTGATAAATAAGTGGCAATTTTAGTAAAAATATTTTTTGAAAACATTCTATAGGTGATAACGTCATCCACATTATTAGTACGATCACTGTGCATGGTCAATTTTATCTGTGTTATACAGGGTTACTTTTTAACCGTTACAATAAATATGTACCATATCATTGGTATAGATAATAGATCACATTTATCAAATACATTTTTTTTATTATTTTACCCTTCATGCAAATATATGTTATAGCAACTTTAGTCATTCGTATATTATTCCATTCAATTTTTTTATGAAAAGCTTATTTTCCAGTACAGGTGGCGCATTTTTACGCGCTTGTGCGAGAAGTGGTTCATTTTACGTCAGGTCGAAATCTTCGGAGGGCCATATGTACTGAAAAACGTCGTACGATACACGTGCGGAAACGAAATTCGTATCTCGTGTCGATTTAAAGCACTCCCTTCGGTCGTGCTTTAATTTATTTCCACTCCTTTAGAGCTTATTTTTTTCGCACTTGATTCGAAATGTACTATTCTCGGTACGTTTTGTAACAATTCGCATTATTTTCCATATTTTTTTTAAATTGATAGTATATTATTAGTAGGGATTTATTGATACTCATGTCTGCCTGCGACCACGGGTGTAACGTCATGCCCGAAACGTCAGGATATAATTAAACGTAAGTTTACGCGATTAGGACCCGTTTGTATTTAAAATATGAGTGATAATCGTGAAAGTTTAAATCGCAAATAGTGCGACTGCTTGCAAAACATTTCATAAAATTATTCTAATTCCAAAATAAATTGTGTTTTTAAAATTTTATTGGATGATAACGAACTAATATGAACATAAAATCCTATTTTTAATAGATACGAGTAGGTACCATTCTTATTTATTTCACTATTTTCGCCATGTCAAAATGTGTCATGGTCTCAGTAATCATCCTACTGTTTTTATCTATACTGTGTAATATGTTTGTTATTGTTTTGGTTTAATATATTGAATAACATCATTTTATTAATTTAGTCACTCACCACTTATGTTTATTCATTCTCCGAAGCCCCAGTGACGATAACTTTTTTTTATGTGTTATCACACCAATCTTAAAGATAGTTTGGTTGACGACAGCGGTGCGCAAAATTGACGTACGTCCTCCCTCCGACAGGTCCCAATTGGGACTGAAAGATGACCGCAAGTACGATCCGGGAGCACAATTTCACATATTTTGTATGATGAAATATAATTCTTACAATATTAATTATTTCATCTCGAATACCTTTGACACAGACTTTGACGTTTCTTCTGATATATTTTTTTCTTGGTAAAGTTATGTTGTTCCGTGGCAAAATGAATTTTCATGCAGAGATTAGACCTATGTTTGGGGTCGTTTTCTATAGGGCTAAGTTTATTTAAGTACCTAATACTAATCAATGCGTGATAGATCAAGTTCTTAAATGAAACATATGTAAGTTTTACATCATAAGGAAGTAGTATTATTAAGAAAACTGAAAAAAACAAACGGGAATTCTACTATTACCTCGCCTTAAATAGTCGATGTATTCTGTTCTCGGCAAATTAAAGCATTAATGAACATTTCATTTTACCTATTTCACTCGTTATTTTGTAATAAAATTGATATTGGAATTCACCGATGACTAATGCTACGCATATTCAAAAACCTAACACTCTTCTGCTAGGAAACATTACCGATCTGAAACGCATTAGTAAACAAAAGTCGGTGGTCGAGATAAAAAGACTTTTATGTCGCTAGTTATAGACTCTTGTAGGTACTTTACCCTAAGTCTATCCACTTGTGAGTTTGCAATTTTGATGTTCAATATTGTTTGTTTCTCAGATAAAAAAATTGCCTACCCTAACTAAAAACCCTATGCACGCCACTGTCCAACCGGTGTAGGTACCTACGCTTAATTAATATGCTTTTTGTATAGTACTCCCTAAATGTCATGAACCTGAAGTAAGTAATTATAAATACAACGTATTATATTTTGTTACGTTCAGTCCATTAAGCACAACCGCTGCGTACCGAATTCTTAAATCCCTTGGGGCAATAAACTCTCAGCTTTATGGCATTTGGTATTGACAGGGTGGATTTCAATCAGACGACCTTATTCTGCGATATTTACCGAATAAACTGGTAGCATCATTTGTGAAATCTGACGAGATGGTAGTAAGCTAGTAAGCCGACACGTACAATTTTTTCACTTATGCAGTAGGTAGGTATATTCGGTATATTACTGAAACAAAAAAATATTAACTGAAGATAGGTGTATACTTACCTACTGACAAAAACTACCAAAACGAAACGCGAGAATAGAACTAGCACCCTCAACGTTCGCGGCTTAATACTCATACCCTTACCACTAAGAAGATACACAACCTAATGTAACGGACTTAACGTTACGTAAGTACTACTTAACACAAAATAGGTAAGTATACTTTTTACAAAATAATTTTAAATATAGCTCGGTTGTTCAGAACAAACATTTTAAATAAATGTTTCATATCTACATAGGCACACCTATTTTACTCGATTATTATTTAATATTAGTTTCTCTAATGCGCAAAATTGCCGTTCAAGACTAGATTCTTCATTTTCCGTTTTTTCTTAATTGGAATATAGAACACAAATCATGTTTTTCAATTATCTTCGGTCCCGCCACAGCCAGTATGAATTATTTTAACCCAACATATGTTACAGATGTAGTGAGAAATGACTTGCCTTCGGAAACGTTCGTCAACGTCATGCTGTTTCAGTCTATCTCACTGAGACTGACAGTAATAGCTGTCATGCTACTTCAGTCAGACTCGGTGACACTGCCTGAAACAGCATGTATTTACGAACGTTTCCAAAGGCAAGTAATTTCTCACTACACCTTGTACTTAATGCACAGATCATGGTAGGGTAGTCTGATTTACTGCATGGTAACGCTGGGTGAATTTTTATGATTTTATTAACTTTCTGTACAGCCATTTGACTTTATACTACTGCCTGCATAACCGAGTTCATGTGTTTTGAGTTTTCGGCAGGATTAACACGACCTTAATAATGTCGTTGCAAATCCTCATTTCTCTTTTTTTTCATGGAAGAAAATTTCCATGTTTGGACAAATGCGGATGCAGATTTATTTATCTGCGTCTCGATATTGGCGCCTGTTCCTCCGTTCCGGACCACAAAAAGGTTGTAATTTTTTTTACCTTTTAGCTGATTCATTTAATTTATATTTTGGAGCAAGAAATAACTAGAATTCACTAAGCAATTTTTCTTATCCACAAAAAACCCATGAAAAGGTATTGGAAAAACGTATTTATTTTTGATTTACCATCCAGGTTTGAATGACACAAGACAAAATGTAGTGCGATTTTTCGGAGCAAATCACAACCATATAATATTTTCTATCCAAGATGGATCCTTGTAGTTGAATTTCGATTGTCGCCCTGCAAAAAACTCCAAATACAAACCACAGGCTCAAAATCTCCCTTCAACAACCTAAAGCGGATGGAACATTCGTTGGATTTAATATTCTTGCTCTGAACAAATACAGACCGCGGTCAGCCTGTGGCAAGGAGTCTATTGATATAGGTTTTGTATTCCCAGTGCTCGCCATTCCATCACCCAAACTACCAACGTAAGAGTACGTTCTACGTCTGCGAAAATTCCGAGAAAACGGATACTGGTTCGCATATGAGACCGAAGCGAATATTGTATACTAAAACCCATGCGCATATTGGACTTTTCACAATAAGAGATCGGACTGATAGCTACTGAATCAAAATTATTACTTGTAACCAAATGCCAAAACGATTTGTCAGTGTTTGATAAACTGTGCCTCTGTAATAAATATAGCAATGTAGGTAATATACACGGTACTCGCGAGCATTGCGAGAGATTTTAACTATGCATTCTAGACATCAAAATAAACAATAAATAACATGAGACCTAATACATGTAAAATTCCCCAAAAAAAAATTTATTTTTACGCTTTTTGAATACTTTTTAACATTTCCAATACTTTTTATCATAACAACAAAATCTTAAAATTATTTTTTTAGGGACAGGTTTTTTCGTCAAGTGTATTCTTATTTTTTAATTGTCAGGCAAAAGGTGTGCTAATATTAGAACACATTGTGGTAGCATTGTAATCAAAAAGAAGTTTTATGACGAGTTACGTCGAAAAACTTATTTCGAAAAAAGGTTAATTATCTCTGGAACTAAGCCGAATCCAGGAAATTTTATATAACATTAAATACTCTAAATATGGTCAAGAATTCAGCATTAAAATCTTTCGGAATGCTCACGAGCACCGTGTATAAGTAGTAATAAGTGCAGCAAAACAAATAATATGTAGTTAATGGCTACGTAGCATAACACAAAGTCGCTTCCCTCTCCCTTTCTCTATGTATGTTTATATATTCAATAGATCACTCTGAGTGACGAAGATTTTAGGATCAATAATGTACCTGTACAAAGCCACGTACGTTATAAAAAATTGTATAAAATGGATAACGTTTTTAGGGTTAGCAGCATAGATCAATGGCCGTTAGTACTAGAAATCTGTAATTTGGTACAGGTATACATATTACAACAAAATGCCACCAAAATGGTAGAGTAAAATATAGAAAAAAAAATATTTTTCGGGTTTTTACCTCCCCTACTCGTACGGTAGAGATGATTTTATTGTTTTGCTGCAATCATTAAATAGGTCTCTTAAAAATAATAAGGGTTCTAAAATAAGGTTTTTTTCTATATTCAGTATTTTCGGAGATAACCGAGCCCGACTTAAAAAAAAATGGTGTCGCCCCGTCACTCTAACTTTTGATCCGTAGGTTCATAAAATATGAAAAAATCATGAATAGTAGGCTTAATACAATATTTTCAAATAAAACTATTTCGAACATAATCGGCCCAGCCGTTTTTGAACAACTACGGAATCCTACACTGAGCATGGCCCGACATGCTCTTGGCTGTTTTATGGAATGGATACCGATACGAATCTCAGGTTGATCTTCGTTTTTGAGTCATTTGTTGACTGTTTATTTACAATTAAAATTTTGTAGATTGCGAATTTTGTTTAATGCGAAATAATAGACAAAACTGTCGATAGTCTGATAAAATAATGGTTACAAAATAGGAAAATTGAACAGCGATAATACCTAGGTGTTTAAAGGTCTGTCTTTATTGTGTTCAAACTCAACTTACGTCTCAGTAAAATTAATATAGTACTGTCATACCTACATAAGTGTAGAAGTGTCGTGCGCTACTGCCGCAAGTTGACGAGAGTTGACGAGATTTTAATGCAACACAAACCGGTGCCGCGCCACGGCAGGTTTAATATGAAAGTTGACAGTTTTATGAATACACGGTACTACATTAACTTATACTACGAATTTATCCTACGAATTACGGATTAACATTTAAAGAATGTTTGTGAATATTGTGTAAAGTCACAATTGTGTAAGCAAGTAAAGGTTAAAAAAAATACAGTACAATTTTCTAAACAGAAAATTGTCGTGAGAAATACAGAAATTACAAAAGTACAGCACCTACTTAAGCATGTTTCAGTACTCGCCAAATGCGTGGCACAACATAAACTTGGTTTGAGTTTTAAGTATCTTCGGTATCCTGAATCTTTTAGTAATTGCACATGCACATCATGTTATGTACCCATCATTGAATCCATCCGAGATACATTATACACATTCTCTGACTCTTCTTTTGTTAAAATTTCTCATTTAATAAAAAACTAAACTAAAAACACTGACATAAAATTAAGTAGTTATTCTTGATTTTAAATAAAAATAGGTGCCTACCTAAAGAGAAAAGATGAAAATTTCTTATTTTGTATTACAAGATAGGTTTACAAAAGATACTTAACCCAGCCGAAAGGGTACTTTTGAATTTCCATTTACGTAAATGATACAGAGGTGAATGTTCATTTGTCATGTACTTACATAGGTAACTATGGGTAACTTTGCGATGTGCATGAATGTAATCGTAAAAATGTTTACACGCTGCGCTTGATGAAATGGAATCGAAAATTTCCCCACACTTGTTGCTGACAGTAGACAGAGTAAGTGCTTATGACAAGTATTCCACGAATTTTATGGGTTGCTGATAAACATTAATCGAACAACAATGATTACTTAGACAAATAAAAAACAGTGTTATGAAATAAATATTGATCAGCCTTTTATGAGTTGATTGCTTGTGAGCTATACGATGTTGCGAAGCGCGCAAATTAACATGAAGCCCCAGAATATCTTCCGACACGTAATTTTAATGTGATCATTAACTCGAGTGACGTACCACAGGTACGGAACTAACTCACTCGAAGCTGTTTCGATCTCGATGGGAATAGGGCGAGCGACGATCGGGCGGGCGGCAGCGGCAGCGGCCGGGAGCCGGGAGGCTGCGGCGCGGCAGTGACTGCTCGCCCGCCGACCCGAGCGCACGCCGCGCGCTCCCCCCGGTACGCGGTATATTCGCATGCCTCCCCCGCCCTGACCCGCCCCGCCCTCGACCCTCCCGGCCACAGCCTCCGCGACCTTCACGTGGATACATATTGCGCGATGCATATGCCCGTCAGTCCCGTCACCCACTACTACTAGATCTTTTAACAGTTCATTGCTCATCAGGTGTTTAGTTGTTTTAATTTATGTTTCGAGTGGAAGCGCGATGGTGCGACTGAAGTTCACGGAACTCTTCATTGTTTACTAGACGCGTCTTAAAGTTGGACGCGCTCTATTTCTAGATGGCACATTTCGAGGAAAACTTCGCGCAATATGTATCCTATTAGTATCTGTTTTGCAATATATAGGATATTTTTTTCAATAAATGTTGCATGTTTGTATGTAGAACTTTTATCTGCTCCATCGTTTCTCCTATTTAAATATCTACTTCTATTACTTAATCAAAGTAGTCTGTCTTTAACAGATTTTCATCTACATACATATTTTCTTACTGAAATTAATTTCTCTTGAAATAGTCCTTGATTATTTTGTATCTATACTATAGCTATCTACTATATCTTTACAAGCGCAATACTAGAACCATGTAGATAATATCCATGTAGATAATTTATGAACTTAATTAACTAGTACGTAATTTGAAATATTCAGTATTTTCGATATTAAAATGGAAATCACGTCTCCCATTTAATAAATACACGAAATTAGCTACAATTGACCAAGCTCAACCGGCATAATTTATCAATTCTCTACAATTCTCTACAAGGAGGACACTCCTGTATCCTGTGTCTCCTGTCTCTGTCTCTGGTCAGAGATATCAATGTTACAATTTAATTACTTTATTTTACAACACATAATTAGCTCTACAACTTAAACGTGTAACTTTATAAAATGCAGTTCAAAGTCCTGTTGCGATTTATTCACTTACTTTAGAATATAAACAAATTTTCTATCATATCATATAAGTAAACCATTGTGACTACAAAAACATTACTTTTATGATTAATATTAAATACTCTACATGTGAAAGTCATTTTATGTTTTTTGAACGAAATATTTGCTTAAATTCCATGTATGCAACGTCACAAAATTGTATCCGTAGAACGGTACTCTAGAAAATACAATTTTAACCAATAACATTCAATATTACAACTGAAGATATCATATTGAATATACAGGGTGTAACTAAACTAGAGAAGGTCCGTTTAGAGGCCCATTCACAATAGTATTTTGATTAAGACGTAGAATAACGTAACCCTATGTTGGCGATCAGTCCCATAAAAAAAGAAAATCTCGTCCCCTTGCCCAAACACAATAGGATAGTGAATTGACATTTAAAGGAAACATCACAATTTTTTATCGGTACTGGCCGTATACTGCACTGAACTATTTGACGGAGTCTAACGCAGACTTAAAAATAAATAAATTATTTTTGCTTGAAAATTAAACATTTTCCGGATGTAATTAAAGCAGAATGAATTTCTGACAAACTGATTACGAAAGACGCGACGCCATCACGAAATAAGTGAATAGGATGCTAATTGTATTAAGAGTTTTGAATAATTATATTCCTCTTCGTGATTTAATCAAAATCAAAAATTTCATTGACTCCGAAGCGAATTTACGCATTTCATCTTTCGTCGTAATATTTTATGGAAAATCAGAGGATAACATGAAACTGCTTTCTACTATGGCATCGTGGTATCGCATGCTTTCGCATCTTGGCATATTAGAAAGCTTAAAAGGATAAGGAATATAATGAAATGCAAATATAATACGAAACTTTTTGAAACGGATACTTTTCTAACATTTTACCTGATATTATCTTTTATGTTATTACTATACTGCGGTATACAGATATCGCATACGATTCATCCTTTTCAATAATAGGAAGTCATTAAGGCTCCTTGTTATTTCACGGAAGATTGTGAAAAAAGTTTAGTAAAAATAAAGATAAAAGGCTGCTTTGTTGTCGTATCGTCTCCGAACTTGTTTAACCCTCATTTATTAACAAAAAAAACAATGTTCAATAAATTTCTGTCCAATTACATCTTTTAAAATTTGTAACTTGCTAACAGTTTCGTTCATATACAAGGTGCCCATGAGGAATGGGAAAAAGTCTAACAGCGTATTCCTGAGACTAAAAGAAGCAAAAAATGTTAAATGAGTTTTGGTAAAATCTGCAAAAAAAAATTTTTTTTAGTTTTTTTTTGATGTTTTGAATGCCTTAATACACAAAAACAGGATTTTATTAATGAAACTATCGCAAAAAATGCACTTGAAATTTTTTTTTACATATGCTAGGTAATTAAAGATTTTTTTGTTCATTTGATGTCTGTCAATTAAGTGTGACAAGACTAAGACAAGATGGTAACAAAATCGTTTCCTAAAATGCGTTTATCATAGCGTAACTGTCTAAAACGATTTTAAGAAAAAATCTAATTTTCTCTTAAAATAGACTGAATCCAGAAAACTTCATATGACATTTTTAACTTAAAATTTGGTCAGAAATCCGCTGTTGATTTTTTTCCCTTTCCTCATGGGCACGTAGTATATTTTATTAATTACATGGTCATATTTTAGAAGTATTGGCAGGGTGCAAAGCGGGTGGAGGGGGTAGCCGAAACGATCGCCGCGCTCGCTGCGGCTAAAATTGACATTATGGTCGCCGACTTCATGGACTTATGGATTTGACATCCATACTGCAGCAAATATTTTCTCATCGTTTTCAGATAAATATTTAATATGGGCCTAGTAAGGTGTGTTATTGTTAATTGCAATAACACCAAGAAGAACAGTGACTGTAAATTTTACCGACTTCCAAGACCATTCATCGAACATTGATGAAGTATATAAGTGCTGCAATGTGCTTGCATTTCCCATAAACGCAGTCGCACGATACACTCTCTACATGAGAATTGGTGTTTAGCTGTAAGTAAATTTATTTGTTAGAGAACAGAAAAAACTTTTATTGAACGGTATCGAACACAAAAATCGGCTTACATAATACTTACAAACAAAGTTGTCTTGTACGCCGTTGCTGTCACTGAAGCTTGGCGAACCACTCGGGATTTGATAATACGGGACATGTCTTCTTGGCGAATATCTTCAACCTCGAGAACATGCCCAGCGTGCAAGCTGGGCATGCAATTTCATCCCTTTATTCATCGTCTCCGGTTGGAAAACGATGTCGTGCGTGATGACACGAAACCCCGTTTTAGTTATGAGTAGGCACATTTCTAACCGAAAACAACAATATTAATGTTATTAGCAATAATGTTACTGACTGCAATTGTCCAAAATTGCCTTATATATTAAAATAACACAAAATTTAATTAATATTTTTCAAAATATTTACTTACTTCCCGCTTGAAAGCGGCGACTATAATGTCTAAAATGGCCACCTGTCAATGGCGCTGTCATCGCGCACGGTGCCAATACATACAGCATCTTCTAGTTGTAATAACATCCATGTATGTCACCTTATTCAGTTATGTATACGTTTGCTTGCGAATGAGTTTAAATCCCATTAGATGTTAGATCACCCTCTCCTATGCAAATGTTTATGAGGTAGGTATACTGAACCGCAGTGGCCGTGGCGCAGCGAATCGCGATAACTCGTACACAAGTTTACAACATTACCTCGTTTTTTTACATGTAGTGCAGAAGGCTGCGTAAAGGCAGTCCGGTGCGCCGTTCGTGTATATAACGCGGACATGGCTATTTAAAATAAACGTGCAGACTACAAACCTTTGGAGTAAAAAAACAGTAAGTCAACCCAACATTTTTAGATACAATTTCCTTTAACGGCAACATTATTCTAGATTAGGCCATTTTAAAAATTCATCATTTGTGTCACGATGGATGCGCTTGACACTGTATTGCGATAATTCCCCATGGTTAATTAAATGAAATGGTTAATTTTCCAATAGTATTATTGGTTGGATTGGGCAATTTACGTCTCATAAAACCTGTGGAAAAGAAGCCGTTCCCGTAGGTTGATCATGGTCATCAACTCATCACATTCTGACAAATACTTATTGCTAAGTGTGAAAGTCTCGCGTAGCAGGATAATCACTATAATCAGCAAAAGCAGGAGCATCACTGTATGATAACCTTGTCATCATGACCTGAACTTTTGTCTGTATGAGGGTCAATATACTCGTACAGACACTTTATTCGGCGTGTAGTAAAACTAGTATACATATTTAATGACTAGCAGACTTTTAACTTATAACAGTTATAACATAAGTGCTTCGAATTCTTATAATACTTAATGAAAACGTTTAGTCTGCAGTTTTTTCGTCTAACGTACACCTTGCCTTAATCGAGCAATTTCTCAAGATTTTCTATGTTAGTTTATTTCGAGGATCGCGGAAATAGCTCCAACGATTTGAATGTAATTGGCTACGAGGATGGAATCTATGTATATCAATCTAGCCTTCTCTTTATATTTACTAAGTACAAAAACTCTACTATGCGCTATACCTTGGGTTAGTAACACCGGCGAATAACCAGAATTCTGGCAGTATTAAGCTGCTTCTATAATTTGCCTTATCCGAGGCAAAATTCTCTAGAAACGAATACCTAATCATTAATTACAAATTAATGTATTGTGTAAATTGATTGATGACTAATTGCGCTGTCCATGGCAAAGCATTATGTGGATGTGGTATAACATCATAATATACTGATTTGCAAATAATGAAATTTCATTACTTTAACCATCACAGCCATTAAACTGGATGCCATTATTGATCAAATGGAATGTGCATTTCATTGAAATATGTGGTCACATCATTTCTACGTCGTTGCGTCGCGTGAATAAATGTTACGAGTACTCTACCAGCTACCAGCTATCTAACCCAAATACATCAGATCAGTTATATTTTAAGATACCCATAGGCATGGCTTTATGCAAACATAAATACTACTAGGACTATTAAAAATAAAAACCCGAGGAGTTAACTTGTATGTAAATACATCAGAAGTAGGTAAAAATAAAACAAATTACCATTATGCAAAGAAGAGTGAAAAATAATCAATACACAAACATAAATACTACTAGGACTATTAAAAATAAAAACCCGAGGAGTTAACTTGTAAATACATTAGAAGTAGGTAAAAATAAAACAAATTACCATTATGCAAAGAAGAGTGAAAAATAATCAATACACAAACATAAATACTACTAGGACTATTAAAAATAAAAACTCGAGGAGTTAACTTATAAATACATTAGAAGTAGGTAAAAATAAAAGAAATTACCATTGTGCTAAGAAGAGTGAAAAATAATCAATACACAAACATATATTTCAACCAAAATGATTTAAAAAACGTATTCATTCCTTTTAATAATGTACGAGGTACGAGTTTATCGTTCAAAGCGAAGTAGCCCTGCTACGACACATCAAATCAAAACTACATACAACTGCACGTCAAAGTTTGCACGGTACTGTGATGCAGGCACTCGGCTATTCAATGCACCGCTACTTGTTTGCAAAGCCGAATGGGAGTCTTTCAGGACGTATGGGTATTGGGGTACCTGGATTGGAGATGTAATACATTTCAATGTTGTGATGCTCCTTCGTGGTACTTGTGGGAGGCTGGGAGCTCGTTTTATATTTATGTTATGATTTTCAGATTGTATATTTGCTGCGATATAAATAAATTTGAAAAGAAGTAAACAATATATACACATTGTTTTTCATGAAATAGCCTTAATAAAGATAATCTTTATAAAGGGTATAAAATACCCTTTTATGTAATTATGGAAAAATAATTTTATTGTTTAGGTATTTATATGTTATTTCTATCTAGAATCGTAAGATCTTTCGAGCCGTACAAGAGAAAACATTGTGCTAAGCTTCTTTTTTCCAATACGTTACCATTCTACATAAACTTTTAATATGGAAAAAAGGGGGTGTGTAAAATACCCTTTTCAATATCGGGATATACATCTCAAAGATTATTTAATAAAATAAACCTTTTAGCATTATCGTTTATTGGCACATCTTAGAGCGCAGTCAGTATAGTCGGGGAGCTAAACTTTAACTTGTTCGAGAAAATTACATTAAATCCTACAGTATGTTTATTTCAGGAATATGATAAAACATCGTTTTGTGAATATATGAATCTAATTATCCCTGATAAATGTGTTGAGGTTTTTTCATAAAATCAATATTAAGATTTACTTGTTTAATAAAAAGAAACAATAAATCCTACAGTAGGGATTTATTATCCGAGGGGCCTAACTGAATATTTAAGACAATATTTTAAAAAATCACCACTGAATAATCGTAGATAGTCAGAAAAAATAAAATTATTTTTAAAATTCATAACAATCAAACAGAAATTAAACAAATGGCGATTTTTTACTATAATGACCCGACAATTAAGGTATAGTTTTTTTTGTATAAGCTTTACGAAAAAACTGTGGATTTTTTTTCCTTAATTATAAATCATCTGAAACAATAGAATGAATGCATAATCTCGAGGGTAGAAATTATTGAACGTGCTGTTCCAATTCTTGACCTTCAAATCCTCGACTGGATGAGAAGCTCTCGCGCGGCACTGGGGATTATTGCATGGTGTGAATCTGTATACCCTAAATATTCATTAGAAAAAGCTTGCGAAACTGTAGGATTTAATGTGACCAAAAACTTTTCTTCCCCCGACTAGTACGTCGTCGTAGTAGCGCATCAGAAATCAGACAAAATGAATCAATATGTCGAAATTAATCGTGAAACGTATTCGATTGGACGTGACGGAACGAGAGAGAGATCATGTTTATGTTCAACCCTCTTTATAGTAAAGGAGCATAGAGAAACAAATTTTCCCCATACTTACAAGTACAAAAAGCTCAAACGCAACAAAAAATGCGCAACAAGGTAAGTAAATAATAACTCAACGCAGTTTCGAAATATAGTAACAGGTCTATGGATAAGAAGATGGCTATTTGGCTACATATACAGTGTGTAAGTCTAATACGGGCGATAAATTTAACTAGGCATGGGATTCATTAGTGGTAATCATAGATTACAAGGCTTTTTTAAAGTTACTCTTAATTATGACCCCACAGATTTTTTTAAAGATTATCGGAGCAGTAATGTAGGTACGAACATTTGTTATTGTTGAAATGGCAGTTATGTCATCTGCTTTTGAAATGAGCTGTCAACGAGTATTTAACTCGCGTATGTTGCTCTACATTGCGCGCCGAATTATTTTGTATGGAAAATTGTTTTGCTCTAATTTTAAGTAAAAGTTATTTGAATGTACTTATTATGTCGTAAACTAACACCCGTTAAGAGCTTCGCCCGTATTAGACTTACACCCTGTATATGCACTTATTGATGTATAATAAAATTGATAAATGATAACGTAACGAATGTATTTTCCTATTGAACTCATGGTCATTGTTTTATGGCATTAAAATACAATGTAACTAATATAAATATTATTGACATGATTAACATGATTTTCCATGGACCATTCAAGAATAGAAGTGTGCCTTGCTTGTCAGACTTTCTATCTTTTTTCGTACCCTACCCAATTTAGTCTTAATTAATTACATTTTAATGAGAGTTACATCATTAGTGAAGATTCATCTTAAGAACTACTTGTACAGTTATATTATGTACTTACATAAATTAACTTACTTCGAATATCAGCCATCCTCGCAAAAGTCGTGGCCCTCATTTTTTTTTAATCGGGATTTTTACGGTTTTTCTACTCAGGATCACGAGCTATATATGTATAAAATTAACCAAAACTTTCATACATTTTTCTTTCTTTACACACCCCCTTTTTCCATATTTAAAGTCTATGAAGAATGGTAACGCATTGGAAAAAATAAGCTTAGGACAAATTTTTCTTTTGTACGGCTCGAAAGATCTTACGATTCTGGATAGAAATAACATATAAATACCAAAACAATAAAATTATTGTTTCCATAATGGCATACGACGACTTATAAATTGAAATTTATTTGATTTAATTTAAATGTTGCGCAGGGTCATTTTCACAGAACATACTTAAAGGATATACTCACGATATAATTTATGAGCATCATTGGTACCTACCATACCCCGCCTATAATTTAACTTAACATCTTAATACAGGTTGGTACATTATTTCTCACATCAGCACATCACACACGAGATTTCGCCAAGAAATGTTTACGCAAGAAATTACTTGCAGTAAGCCACTATACAACACGAGTAATCCCTATCAATGTGACTCATGAATATGATGCGATGATTATAAATATAATCTACTTTAGTGTAAGTTTGTTTAACATATAAACATGGGCGAAGATAAACCGCTCATATTTTGTAAAATACTTCTTACGCATCATCAAAACGCCGCCGTGGAGCGGTGAAACTATTTCATTCACTTCAACATTCTCACTCTTAATCCAACTTTAGGAAAATAAATTTATTTATTTGCTAAATATTTATGTTAGTACTACAACATATTTGTAAATTGTATATGAACTGTATTACTTATATTTATCATATTTTAAAGACAAACGGGTCTTAATCGCGTAAACTTAGGTACGTTTAATTATATCCTGACGTTTCGGTTCTTTAAAATATGAGTGATAATCGTGAAAGTTTAAATCAAAATACTTAATATTTATGTTAGTACTACAATATATTTGTAAACTGTACATGAACTGTATATGAACACCGTATCCACCTGATTAATTGAAAACCGTTGTTACTCTTCAATATCAAACGCCTCGCGCAACTCAGTCTCCGTCGAGTGGCTACTCATAAAATAAATGCTGATAGGGAGTTATTAAAAGTTTATCAGCTTATATTTTATTATAGCAATATTTTACTATTATATTATAAACAATTATCTCAAAAAACTTAGAAAAGCCTTGATTTTATTAACGATCTTTTGTTTTTTTTTGCGCTAAATATCAACAGAAAGATATTTAATTTCCAAATTACGAACTGTTTCATATTTTCCTACCTTTTTAACAACGAACAATTTAATATATTTTTTGGTGATTTATTGGACTATAACATACCTTAACATACTCTATTCGCCCTTAATATATATAGATACATATCTAATAGAATACATATCTAATAATATAATATATATAATTACACCTCAAGAGACTCTCGCTAGGTGGTTGGGTCAAGGGTCAGATGCAGAAGGCGGTAATCCTGGACACGGCGCGCATAGTCCGGCGGTTCCTCTCCCTGCAGCCCTAACCACCGGCAGCTTGGGCCCGCCCCGTTGCCGGCGGCACCCTAGTTTAGGTTTTTTATAAAGTGTTTATATTTTGTATTGTTTTTGTATGTTATATTATATTTTAATTTTGTATTCATTTTATAAAAACCCTAAACTAATATAAAAGTTAAATAAAGAGATAATAATAATATATATAATAATATTTTATATATATAATAATATTCTGGAGATTACTGAGACACAACATTGCAGGCACAATATTGAAAAAAAATCATCACTATTTTAAGTTTTTTACGGACATTTTCCATACAGTTTCCATTATTAATGGACTTTAATGTTAGGTACCTTATTAAGAAATTGTTTGAACGCGTCAAACGTGTCTGAAGACTGAAGTCTGAAACTACTCATCCATTATTACAAGTTGGAGAACGCAGAGTATCTCTCGAGGAAATGATTGCACGGAAATTGTTATCGGGTACACGGAACTTGAAATAAATTGTTATAATTTCCTCCTTACTTCGGCTCGAGATATTTAACGGGAGACTTATTTTGATTAACCGTAGCCTCCCCGCGCTACGCTCTGGGATCCAAACAATACCTATAGAGGTTCTTTGTTAGGTGGGTACAATATTTTTTATTTGTAGTACTTACGCTTATTTCACATATCATTTTTTAGGACCGGACGCTGTTTTAGTTATACTATCCATAGGTACTAATAATTTGAAAGTAAATACCCCTAGAGTTCACATACGTTTTTAGTTTAAATTATTGATATTTATTAATTGATGATTGTCAGCCTCTGTAGCCTAGTTGGTAGTGACCCTGCCTACGAAGCTGGAGGTTCCGGGTTCGAATCCCGGCGAGGGCATTATTTGTGTATTTATTTATCACAAATATTTGTTCCTTGGTCATGGCTGTCTATGTATTTAAGTATGTATCTATCTATTATATATATCGTCGCCTGGTACCCACATCACAAGCCTTAATTGAGCTTACCGTGGGACTAGGTCGATTTGTGTCCCAAGATATTTATTTATTTATTAATAGTTTTAACGTAAAAATATATCTGCGAACGCGTTTCACGATATGTGTCAAAGACATCATGCTATTGAAGGTCAGCCATATTTATTTATTTTTCATTTTCTACTGACGGATAGTATAGATCAAAACAGTACTAACTTAAATTACAAAAAATCATTGTATTTTGTGTCAAGTAGAAGCACAACATTGTAAATCACGAGAATATTTCCTCGAAAAAACAATTCATGAATTTTTAATACTGCTTTGATCTAGGCGTGCGATTTGTTGTATCCACTTCTACATATCGTCGGGGATAGTGCAATACCGCGTAACTACCAAAACAGATAGAGTTCAAATATCAAACAATTGACACTCAAAATGAGCCTAATTGAATTTGCTAGTTACGCGGTATTGCACTATTACCCGACGATGTGGTGTGTAGGATAAGTAGATGTCACATCCATGCTCCATCAAATGAAGCAATGTGCAATGCCACGGATCGGATATTGCGAACGTCGTAAAGTGCACTAACGGCGCGGGATTACCGCCGATCCCGCCGATGCATCATTCCTTGGATTTCATCTGAAATGACCCTCGCGGCACTAGCAAGAAATTTAATATCGGTTTTATGCCATATTTACAGGCTTGAGTAATGTTTTGAAACTTAAGTAAGAAAATTCGAATTTTAATGCAAATGGGAATTCACCATTCCAGCTTGTTAGATTCAATTAGTTATCTTAAACTTGTTCAAAATACAAAGCAATGAGAAGGAAATTTAACATTCTTTTGAATCCGTACAAAATCTATGTTCGATTTGCGTTTAGCGACGATTAGGGCATGTTGTAGAAATTGAGTTCCGATAGATACTACACTAATTATGTTTTAACTGGCTATGTAAAAATCTTCATATTATATGTACCTACAATGTATTTCAGGAAAATTATAGTTCTTAAATTTCCTCTTTCAACTCAACCTAAACTACACAATACCACTAGATTATTGTAATACTTAATAAAAACAACTCATACACTGTCTTTTTATTTTACTTATGTTTAAATCTATTTTTTTTATTTATTTATTTAATCTTCATTGCACAAAAGAAAATTTTATCGTACGAAAGGCGGATTAATGCCACAGAGCATTCTCTACCAGTCAACCTTAGTAAAACTTTTAAAAGCTTTTATAAAATTTCTTATTAAGTTATTGTTGAATAAACAAGAAAATCTATGAAAGCTTAAACTATACCTACACCCTATATGACATAAATATCTACACAGTAAAGGCAATAGTCAATCTTTTTTAATCTACATATTTAGCACCGGAAAAGTTGAAAGTACGATATTTGTATAAACCTCCTACTTGATTATACCTACACGGTGCTCGCGAGCATTGCGACATATTTCAACTATGCGTTCTAGACATCAAATTTGAAATAAACAATCAATGATTATGTGACTTAATATCAAATGACACCAAAAAAATATTTCTCTTTTTTTTATACTTTTTAACATTTCCAGTACTTTTTATCACAGCAAAAATTTGTTTAATTGTATTTTTTATTTGTATTTTTCTATTCTTTGTTTTTGATTGTAAGTCAAAAGGCAAGGTAATATAAAAACACTTTGTGGTAGCACTGTAATCAAAAAGAAGTTTTATGACGAGTTACGTCGAAAAAGAAAAAAAAATATTATTTCTGAAACCAAGCCGAATCCAGAAAATTTTATATAACGTTAAAGGCTTTAAATATGGTCTGGAACACAGCATTAAAATCTCTCGCAATGCTCACGCTCACGAGCACCGTGTATAAAGAGCTTGTACTGCCAGGCGTTTCACAAGTAACTCAATTGGGCCACAGCGTAATATTTCCCGGTTTTCGATGCGCCTCGGCCACTTCGCTTTTCGAATATTGGTGACGTTAAAAGTATTTTAGCAAAAGCCAATAAAGGTACATGCTTGATTGACATTTAAACTGTTTCGCGCGGGTTGCTGTTTTTAATTTTAACGAACTTCAAAAAAGGAGGAGGTTTACAATTCGACGAAATCTTTTTTTATGTATGTTCCCCGATTATATTTGGAAAATTATTTTTTGCTTGAAAAGGTATACCTTCTAGTTGGTGCCATTGGCATCGGGTTCCGATTTGATGATGGGATCCTGAAAAAATGGAGGGAACTCTTTAAATTTTGTAGGCGCATATGACACGTTTCATTTATTTTCGAAAGCTATTCAACTATTTGCGTCGAGAAGTGAACGTCTCATGTAGGTGAGCTGATGCTTAGCCATGTTGCCAATCGCTAGCGCTTCATCGTCAATCGTAAACGAAAGGCAGCTAACTGTCTTTGTCGCTCTAATATGAAAGAGCGATAGAGAGGGAAAACCACGATACGCTACTAAGCGCTAGCGCTTGGCAACTTGGCTAAGCATCCAGGGTGCTTAGACAAGTTGCCAATCGCTAACGCCTAATCGTCAATCGTAAACGAAAGGCAGCTAACTGTCTTTGTCGCACTAATAAGAAAGAGTGACAGAGAGGGAATACTACGATATGCTACCAAACGCTAGCGATTGGTAACTTGGCTAAGCATCCTGATGTTGGAAGGATGACGTCACTTAACGTATAGGAGTTGGGGCATAATTTTTTTAATGTAACATATTTCATATATTTTGGAAATCTCTCAAAGTATTTGCATCCAGTAATCATGTTGGTATGCCAGTCTCGTATTTTGCTCTAACATAGCTTCACAAGCGCGTGTCATAAAAATCAACGAAATTTGGATCACATTTTTTGCACCGTATGTGTGTAGATGACATGTTATTCGAAATGTTTGATCTATAAGTATAAAAAATTTAATATAAGGTCTGATGATATAGATTATTAGAGAGTGAGTGACACAACATAATGGAATATGGTAATCACGTGTCCACTGTTTTTTTTTCATTTTTTGTAAATTATTTATTATTCATATAAATAAATGTGTAACTTCCCCTTGTTATGGAAATAACACTTAAATAGTATCTATTAAAGGAAGCTAAAATAATTAGATACTTACCTATTCTGCAAAATTAAGCAAGTACCTACAATTCAAACATTGATATTTTCATATAAATTGTAACTTATATAACTGTAGATTACGCTGAGATCGTGCTCTACAATTTCACGCAACGTGATTTAATATTATTTCACAAATGAAGACTTGAATTATTGAATCTCCAATGTACATAACGTTATCTAAAATTCATGCTTGTTATCGTAATCATTAATATTCCCTTTTATTTCATCTTTTAGGTATTCCGTTAGTCGACTATCCCTGCTTCTTTAATGGCCATCCACTTTTAAAAGTAGGTAACGACGTTTTTTTATAATAATGAGTGTATTAATAATTACTAGTGCAAAATGTATCAAGTGTTACGTACACATTACATAAGGTCTTAATATAAGTCGTTTAGACTAATCAGCATCACACTTGCTCGTAAGTTTTTTGTGTGATCTAGTACAGTCAGTTAGAAAGTCATGTATCCACTTTTTCACCTTACTGAGGTTAAAAAGTGGATACATGACTTTATAACTGACCATACCTACCTAGTTAATTTTTGTGCTAGACATTTAATGTTGTTTAACGGTTTTTTCATATTAATTATGTATGACACTATCTGGTACTCTTAAAACAGGTCGCGAGTGAGTCGGTACGCACGTGCACTCTATTATACAGCGAGGAACAAAAGCCGCCTCCGAGGCTTTTTAGTTTTGCTGACGCCAGGAAAATTCACACCCTCAGTTGTAAAGCGACATTTACATGGACTAAGATTTTAGCTTGAAAAAATGCGTATGTTAATATAACAACAAGCAAAAATATTCATGAAAGTTAAGTAGAGTAAAATACGCTTTAGTTCATGGAATCACATGAAATAAAACAAGTCTTGTTAAAAGTATTAAAGTTTCGATGCTAAAAAGTACACAATTGTACTCTCGAGTCATGTCATCATGTCATGGCATAGCCGCTATATCACATTATTTATACCTGCGACCATAAATAACATGGACGTCTAACGCCAGCTCAAAAATGCCCCCAAAACAATGGTTCAATTGTGCCAAAATGGGCAGGACATTGCGCTTTTCTTAACACCGCGCATATTATTATGTCGGCGCAACATCTTCGACAAATGTTTATCGAATATGTTTATGTAATTGGTCCATCAAAGTTTTTATTGGCTATAAAAACTTTGATGGACCAATTACAACTATTTTTAAATGGCGGTTTAAATTTTTATAGGTTGACATTGAAATTCATTACCGTGATGCATTGAAGAGGGGGTGACACTTGTCAACAAAAATTCAGGACCGTTTTTGAAAGGCAATTTAATATGGCGTGTGGCTTCCATGTTTTATTTGTACGTAGATTTATACATACAAATTTACTGTTCAGTCAGATATACAAATTATTTATACATACGCAATATTTTGAATGATAGCATTGTGATTATGACTTATCAAAAAATGGCATTGTTATCGCCCCTGAAAACTGCAACAAAATTAAATGTGCTTACCTCATACAGAATTACAGATCACCATTTAATTGGCAAACACAAACTCGCACAGACCAAATACTGCACTTGGTTTCATTAAATATCCATTGTAGTAAAACTGCCGCAGAAAGTCTTATCTTTTAAAGTAATTCTGAGATTTGTGAGAACGGTCTTCGAAGTTATATTGCTTTGAATCAAAGATTAAGTTACAGTACAATATTTATATTGTTTGGAGGATTAACCTTTATCTTCATGACAAGTTAAATCACATTAGGAAGTCGGAACTAAGCGTAGCCCAGCGTGGCGATTATGGGCATTTACCTCCTAATGCGTCTATACGCATAGGTAATAGGAGAGGCCTACGTCCAGCAGTGGACTTTCATAGGCTGATGAAGTGAAGTGAAGAACTAAGCGTAGTTGTCGGAAGTTTTCCTCTTATTAGGGTTTCTCAATAACCGACAGAACGATAAAATTAATAATAAGTAAATATTCTAGAACATTCTTACACAAATCAGCCTAGTTTCACGGTATAGCTTAGGATGTGATTGATGTAGGGTTCCTCAATAACCGACAGAACGATAAAATTAATAATAAATAAATATCCTAGAACATTCTTACAAAAATCAGCCTAGTTTCACGGTATAGCTTAGGATGTGATTGATGTAGGGTTCCTCAATAACACAGAACGATAAAATCAATAATAAATAAATATTCTAGAACATTCTTACACAAATCAGCCTAGTTTCACGGTACAGCTTAGGATGTGATTGATGTAGATACCAAGCGACGATATAAATAAATAGGAACAAATATTTGTGATATACCTACACAAATAATGCCATCGCCGGTATTCGAACCCGGAAAATCCAGCTTGATAAGCAGGGTCACTTCCAATTGGGCTACAGATTCTCTCTGTTTTGATAAGTTTCATTTATGTTGATATCACGTAATGTGGCAACTCATCATGTGTCAATTATTTGAAAGTTTGGAGATATTACCGGCTTTTATAAAGGAATTAAGAACTCTGAGTCCCTTGCTATATTATCCGTGGGACAATAAACATCCAGCTTGTGTCGCGGCCCGGCACGGCTCCCAGCGGCCGCTAATGCCACAATTAACAACGCCGAAACCCCACCCCAGTAAATTGATATTTTACGCCCGACACCATTTTTCTTCTCATTAATATAAAGCCCCTTTTTTTCCCTACCTCCCCTGTTTTTCGTTGCCTTTATCGTCACGGGTTTTATTCATTTTTCATACACTTTTCTACGATTAATTGTTGCTCAAATACTTGGGTGCCAAGTATTCCTGGACGGATTAATCTTTATGGATTATACTTCCATCCTTCTTGTGCTTACTCAGCTGTGTTGTTTCCATTTACTTTTGAATTCAGCAATTTCAGCATTATGATTTATTAGTAATTTATTAGAGTCTTAGACAGAAAAAACGACAGGCAGGTAAGTTTCCTAGATATTTTTACGTATAGCTATAATAATTATTAAAAACGTTAATAGAATATTTAAATTACAAATACATAGTTTTATTAGTTGGTTATCAATTGAAGAGACTTTACAAAATCAAGCTATATTTCTAATCATAAATATTAGGATTGGTCAAAATGTATTTGCAGTTCGGCAAAGCAAAGAACAGTCGCCCCTAGTTTATATGTGGAAAGGAAAGAGGCAAGTTTAGGAAAGTGTCGTAGTCGTCCTGAGCGGAAATGTGGAACAAAAACTATGTGATTTCATCGAATGTTACATGATCATTCCAGCATACCTTGTGTACCCAGCCTGAAACATTCTCTCCACTTACCAGGTATAGGCGAGTCGAACGTTTTAACTAGATAAACCAATATTTATCGTCGTATTTGCACTCTTTTTTTTAAAGGTACGGACCCGGGTGTTATAGTAGGACTCCTTGTTATGGAATGATGGGAGCCTGAGTTTATCGACTAAAAAACCTCTCCGTCTGCCCAGCGCTGTAACGGTGGGCTGCAACGTAAGACAATCAATATTACCAAACTGGTGTCGAAATACTATCGCCTGTGTCATTTGAATAAGAAAAATATGCGTCAGAGTTCGTCAATCTCGTATTATGAAAAAACTGATTTCAGTACGAAATTGTTTAATACCTTGGGAAAATAAATTGTTATGTACCTAATGTTTGTATAATGGGTAACCTGGGAAGTTAAATTAGACATCTGCGTACGGTACTTCCACCTGGCAGTGTTTATTAGCAAATTAATATGTTCCCAAATGTGGATGTAGGCGTTAATAGGCTAAACAAGCTCTTTCATTACTCCTGGCTCCACGAAGCTTGTGGTGACGGTAACACTATCACTGTTTAAGTATAGTCCCTAAAAATGAGTAAATGTAAAACATGGATCCGTTAATTTTTCTTCTTTCTAAAATATCAGCCAGCTGTTCCATACATTTCCGCTACAAAAATCTCGGAGTTTGTGTGAAACAGCTAACTACTTATTTGTCGCAATTAGGATGTTGTTACTAATAAAAGTTAAATACTATGGCTCGTTGTCAAAAATATTGCAGCTGTATAACTAAGGGCTCAATGAAAACAAAAATCACGATCGTTTCCATTGTGTTATGATATGAAAGTTAGTCGTACTAACTAAGGACAGGGTTTTGGTCAGCGGTGTCGGAGCTTTTAAGGGCTTAAACTACAATCAATTTCATCGATAAATTAAACATGCACCAAAACAGCTACATTTAACGTTCCCGATGCAAAATCCATAAACAAATGAATGTCAGTGTGTGTGCTCTGCTCACTAGTGAAGTGGCCGCCTTCCATTCATCCAGTGCATGTTTGAGCACTTATAATTTCTAAAGTACTTAAGGTATAATTGTAATTATGGTGTTTTTCTTTAGCTAACGTCCTGTACTAACAAATAATAACACCAAAAACCTATCTTAACGACCTAGTTTTCATGCAAATTTAAATTGATTGAAAAATTAAGGTGAATTTGTTGCTATTTTACATTTTTAATATTATTTTTGGCCTTGTTGTTGAAATAGTTGAGTCAAATGATTAGCTTGATTAGTTTGCTTATCTAATGAGCTCTCTAACAAGATTTTTTTTGCAAAGATAGGACCGATAACAAACGTATAATTCCAGAAATAACTCATGCACCCGTATTCGTCTGTTTGAAATTTTAAAATTACCGCCATTTAATTATCATTGGTACAAAAAAAATTGCATGGTAATTTATCGATAAAAACCGGCACCGCTGACCAAACACCGTGTATATGGGTAACTACGTTATAATTTTTTTTGCAATCGTCTTATATGACCTTAAAATTTGAACAATGAATATCGTGACACCCAGTATTTTTTCTGGTGTATGTGGTTAAAGCTCGACTTGCCTGTTCTCTCTGAGCGACGTGAATGCAGTTTAGATAAACATGCGAGTTGCGAGTCTGCAATAAAGCTCAAGCTTCTCAGCGAAAGCTTTTATCGGGTAAATCGATTTGCATGGATAGATTGGTACATACTCGACATACTCGTAGAATTGGAACAGGCTATGTCATTTACCACTAGTTGCATTTCTTCGGGTATGGGTCGGGGTTTTGGTGCAAAGCTTAGGACTGTTTTTATGTCAAAGGCGATAATTAGTTAATGTGTACAGGAATACAGGCATATCCTAGCACGTCATAAAGCTATAATATACGAATGTATACTAACAGACAACTGGCTGTATTGTGTATCATCAGTATCATGCATTATCAAGACACAGCAAAAACATTTTTCCTATCTAGTGCGTAAAAGTACACTTTGCGCACGTTTCGTGTGCGTAAATTTCTCTATTTAAGGCACTTGTTATGAAAAAAGTCGTTCGATACAAAAACATCTTTTTGACTCGGGTGATTGTCGCCCTCGTTTCACTCGCGCTCCAACTTTCAAACTCATCGAAAAAAAAAATTTTGCACTTGTATCGAAGTGTACTATTCCCCAACTATTAGAATATTATTTTACCTACAAGACCCACATTGGGTACACAAAGAATAAATGAGCTCGCCCACAGGTGGGACTAGAACAAAACCGTACTCTGTCACGCCCGTCTCCCTTCTCGAGTTATCTAGACACTATTCAAATAGGTCACGGCTAGTGATGTGACGATTAAGAAAGGGTATTTTGACGGGAATGTTCCCAACTCCATTAGAAGTTTCATAATAATTATTATCCGAAAATGTTTGTTATTATGATTTTTAAGACACATCATAAAAATTAAAGGATTTGGATTAGTTTCATTGATATTCTGTCTGCATTGCGTAATTTAGTTTGTCCTCCTACTCCTACTTACAGATTACTCCTTACAGAATTGTGATGTTGCAACATAAACTTAGTATATGTTTAGATTAGATTCATTTATTTCTTCATGAAAATGACATGTTATTTTTTTATAAAGTAGGACATTCACAAAAATATCGTCAAATATATAAAAAAATATATAAAACAAATTCTAAAATTGACAATGCATGATTAAATTCACAAAAAGATCGTCAAGTGCATAAACAATGATAATAAATTACAATTTATGATCAATTTAGAATTAAAATGTCTAATCTAGACTATAACAATGTTATAAGTAAATAATGTCAAAATGTCAGTATTCTGGATCATGTATTGTCGAATATAAATGATAAAAATATTCATATCGCACTAGCGGACTCTTCAATATCGGATCACAAGCAAATTATTCTTGGACTGAAAAAAACTAAGGTATGCCTTCATGCCAAAACGAAGTATGAAGCGGTCAATTATGAAGTCTTACACAAATTAGCTGAACAAGGTTTTGACAGTGTGTCTTTGGATTTTGAGACAATACATGACTCGATAAAGACCATAGTTATGGACAGCACAGTAATAAAAACAAAGATCTTGAACCCGCCAAAAAAGGACTGGATAAATAAAGACATAATACAAAAGATTAATAAGAGAAATAAACTATGGCAGCAATTGAAAACAAACCCGGAATGCGACCAATTATCATTACAGTATAAAAAAGAAAGGAATGAAACGACAATCTTAATCAACAAAACGAAAAACAAGTATTACTTTGACTCTTTTCAAAATTGTAAAAACGATCCTATGCAAATGTGGCAGCTGATAACAAGTCTATCGAATAATAAAAGAAAAAACGAAAGCACGCCTCCAAAGCTAGCAACAAGAACGGGGGAAATCACCGATGCAAAAGAAATATGTGAACATTTCAACACCTACTTTGCTACAATAGGTCAACCAGGGATCGGATAGCGGTTTTTTCTCCATACAAAAGAACGGTTCGAATTCCGTTCTTTTTCGTTCTTCGGTTTATATTTTTTTTGTTAATGGAGCAATTCAAAAATATGATGTTCATAGTTACATAAAATGTTGAATACTACATAAAGAGTGTAAAATATTTTAAAATATTGAGCTATTTCGAGGTTTTTCTAAAAAACCGGTTCCGATCCCTGAGGTCAACAGTTAGCTAATAATATTTTAGAACACCAAAACTTTAATGCTAGTACATGCAAAACTAACAGTACCACCACGGACAAGATGCTGAAAACGCTAGCACCCTGTGACGAAGCAGAGGTATCCAGAATAATTACTAACTTAGACTCTAACTGCAGTGCTGGTATAGACAAAGTCACAACGAAGTCTGTAAAATGTATATCACGGCATATAGTTCCTAAACTCACCAAAAGCATTAATCACTGTTTGAAAAATGGCATATTTCCAGATTCACTAAAGATAGCCAAGGTTTCACCTATTTACAAATCAGGAAATAAAGCAGAACCAGGAAATTACCGGCCAGTCTCCGTTTTACCGATAATGTCCAAAATATTTGAAAAGATTATATATCAGCGCTTAAATACCTATCTTACACAAATTAATTTTCTTTTTGACAAACAATACGGTTTTCGTCCCCAGTCTAGTACTTTATCTGCAACGATTGACTTAGTTAATAATATTAAAACAAATATAGACAATAAGAAAGTTGCCTTAGGTATCTTCATTGACCTCAAAAAGGCCTTTGACACAGTAAGTCATGACCTCTTATTAGAAAAACTTAAAAGCATTGGTATTACAGGCGTGGCTTATACAATGTTCGAGTCTTATTTACAAAACCGATTTCAAATTGTGAAAATAGGTAGACACGAAAGTTCCCGTCAAAAAATTAAATGCGGTGTTCCCCAGGGATCAATTTTAGGACCACTTCTGTTTTTAATTTATGTAAACAATATAAAGGAAGTTTCGTTGAGAGGAGAACTTAGTCTGTATGCGGATGACACATGTGTTTTTTATTTTGGTAATTCGATAGATGAAATAAAAACAAATGCTCAATATGACCTCAATAAACTATATAACTGGTATCAAAAAAACTTACTCACTGTCAACATAGAAAAAACCAGCTACATGATATTTAAGGCGAAAAATAAAAAAGTTAACGATGAAACTCCACTAACAATCAATAATATATCAATAAAAAAATCATCAGAAGAAAAATATTTGGGACTTATAATGGACAGCGAGCTAACTTGGAAACCGCACATTAACAAAATAACATCTAAACTCTCGTCGCTTCGAGGATGCCTTTTTAATACAGTGCATTGTTTTCCGCGTCCGGTACTGTGCACCATATACAACTCCTTAGTAAAGTCCCACCTAAATTACCTAGTTGAGATATGGGGCAGTGCTAATAAGACTTCGCTTAAAGGTTTACAGATAGCCCAAAATAAAATCATAAAAACGTTGTTTCACTACGACTTTCTCACTCCAAGTGCTAAAATTTATTCGGAAACTAAAATCATGAAACTAGACCAGCTTTACTTTAATAATATATGTTTACTTATAAGAAAAATATTAGACAAAACAATTCGCTCACAAATAACATTTAAAACTAAAACTCAACTAGGATTACGCCCATTACGCAATTCTTACGCCTTTGCCTCCAACCGACTCGAACAACGTTTGGCAAAAAAACTATAGGATATGAAGGCGCACAATTCTACAATAAATTACCTAATCATGTAAAAGAATGTAAAACATTTAATAGTTTTAAAACAAAATTAAAAGATTTCGTTATCAATAATAAAATTAATAAATAATATCTAAGTCCGGCCCTGGGAGTGCCAGGACCACACACGAAGCACGACTCAAAGTCTGTCGCCAAGCAGCGCAACAATGTTAGTACCGGTCACGCAATTAATATTAGACTGTATTTGCAATTGATTAAGATATAAGTTGTAATAGCGAACTTTGTTAGTGAGATAACTTTTAATAGATAATTCTTAACCAATTGTTAACTGGTATTGTTATCTTATGTTGCCTTTTTTCTAAACTTAGCCGGTAATATGCTTAAAAAAAACTTACTTAATATTAAACTTGTACCTTAAAAGTAGGTGTTAACATTGTTCATAAAACAAACTAACTAAACGTACCTAATTGAAAGTGGTATTCTACTTAACCTACACTTTTTGTTGTATACCTATAGGTATTGTATATGTAATGGTATTTTCCGGTTTCCTATTTTCCTCGCGGTGGTGAGGTGAAACTGCTTATTTGTAAATACCTTAATACAAATGTGTTCTTGGGTCTTACTGTATTAAAATTAGTTTAAGCTCTAGTTAAATACCTACTTTATTGCATGCACGTACTCGCAATGCTTACTGATACGTTATTATTACCTAATGTTAATTTAATTAAGTTTCTCTGAAGTGAAATGTATAATTTCTTTGAGAAATAAAGTTCTTTAAACCTAAAATAACGTATAATAAATATCTATATAGTAAATTATAAATGTAACCTATGATTCATATTACTATAAATAAGATTTTTTTCAATGTGGTGGTGTATTTGGGAACAAGAAGCAAATCCCGGAAACATGGCAATGTGGGAATATTCTCACGACATATCACGGTCACAGTGAGCCAGTGACTAATAGGTAACGTGAGATTTAGCAAGAATGTAGGGCAGGGCTGGCGATGGGGTGTTTTGTTACAAATGGTGTATTATCGAGACCGTGGCCTGAGGGCGGGAAATAAAAAGCTCATTTCGTGAAGGCTTATTCGGAACTTTAAGTGTGATGTGATACCGATTTAAAACAAATTTTACCCCCTTATTCATAAACGTTTGCTAACTTAACAATCCGCTAATAATTGTTTGTCCCTTTTGCTCTTATGGACACATTGTTAAAACCGAAAGGGACAAACAATTATTAGCGGCTTGTTAAGTTAGCAGACGTTTATGAATAAGGGGGTAAGACTATACACGGACCGCTTCAAGCAGTCAATTTGTATGGGAACTGCAATCCGATTGCAGAAATTTGTACGAGACGTACAGTCGCCATCAGATATATTGTAGCGACCGGAGCGCTCAAAAATATCTGAACACGCCTCTATCGTTACGGCAATAAAGGGTGTTCAGATATTTTTTAAAGCTACAATATATAATAATATTATGATGGCCACTGTACTACTGCTAGAAGCGGCCTAAGGCGTAAAAAATGTAAAGTGCGATTTTGCGTAGGGGTAATTGAGACTATAAGGAATACCTATCTAATAGACGAATAGTATACCTACTTAGTGAAAATCGAGTTCTATTGATACCCCCTGGTAGTAACTAGAAAGTAACCGACTTATCAAATTTATTAAATTTAAGACTTATTGTGTCGAGACTGGCACCTTTTTACCTACATGTAATGTTGTTGATGGTTCTCTTTCCAATAATAAGGTCATGCACACCTGCAAATGCAACCTGAATCTGCTCCCACTGACGCGAATTCGTTATAGCGCAGAAACCATAACGTGAAGATATCATTAAGAAACCGTTACTGTTAACGCTTCGTTAAAGTTAACGTTGCATTTAAGTAAGCTTTCGCGTTAGTATTTTATGTGCCGTACGTTGTAGCCAATGGGCTTTCAATACGCTTTCACGGGCCATAACGCCAGCTCAGCGATATTACCCTTATATGAAGTACGGCAAGTCTTCAGACCTTTTATCCACTAGATGGAACACTCGCGAATAATGAACGAATAAAAACCGATTCGCTCACTAATTTTTCCGAGTATATGAGTAGGTAGGTACTTTCGTGTTTTATAAAAACAAATGTACATATAAGCAGATAAACACAATTACATTAGCATTAATTAGAAAAGCGATAACCGTATCTTCACGTGTATTTTTTATTGAAAACCATTAAGGAACACTTTTTAAAAGTGATTATATATAAAAATTACGAAAGCAAAGTAATTACAAGTGGAAATAATCGTATATGTTGGAGAAACATAATAGTTGTCATTTCTGTAATGCATTTTCCTGGTGTGTTAAGAAAAAAATATATGCAGATAATATGCTAAGAATATATGCCGAATTTCGGCATTTTGCTAAAAAACGTACTCTTATTTTCATTTTAATTTATTATGTTAATTTATTTCAATTTGTTAAATTCGTTATGTTATACCTAATCAAAACTGTATCGAGTAAAAAGTCAATAATTTAATAAGTAAGATAAAGTAATAGGGATGATGATTGTACTTAAAATAAATTATTTTACATTAGCTATGCACGACATAAAACACATTGCAGTAATTTTTGTACAGAACTTCTATTTAATGAATTGGAAAGAACTTAAAAGAAGAGGTCATTTGGGACTATACAAAGTGACGTCACTTCTGTGTATTTCATGTAGAATAGTGGCTAGTTTACTTTAAGTATTTTAAATTCAAAGGATACAAAATAACTGATCTGTTACTAGTCAACAAAATATTAATTCAACTCTAGGTAGGTAATTTGTACTCGTGCAAGTACTCCAGAGCTTACGAGGTTAATACGGTACCTAAGGGAGGTAATCAATGAGCACGGCGGAAAGGATTTTCCTCCAGGCTTTTACAAACTAGCTTAAGCTTTCCGATTTCATTTTGGCTGACATTCTATTTCCGAACATGGTGGAAATGACAGGAAGCCAGGTTTGGTATTAGAGGCTATGCTTTTGAACAAGCAGCTTTTTCTGATGTAAGTACTTACACAGAATATAATCACACAGCAAACGTTGCCATACGTTTGTTTAGAGAAGGTGCTATTTTTTATTACCTATTTCTGCATAATTTCATAGAACGAAATAATGTCGATAATGCTGTACCTAAGTCTTTCCGTATTTACATTTAGATCTTTAAAACTACGTTATGTGTCAAGAGGTGTGAAGTTGGAGCGGTTTGCTAGTGTTTTAAAAATCCACCCATCGGCAATTTTTTTTTTCAAACTGATGATTAACTTGCACACCAGAGTATCAAAGAAATAGAAATGTAAATTTATCAACCGAATAACCTTTATATCCCAATTGTAAATGCCCTGTTATTATTTTAAAAAGAAAAAGTTGCCACTTACACACACACACACATATATATATAACACATAGTACACATACACATTTATCGATTTTCTAACTGAACATAAGAACGCATGGTGGCTTATGTTATGGTGGTTCCGTTTTTTACCGATTATCGTGCTACGCGTCACTTTCCAACTAACATGCATAGTTGTCAGAACGTGACGGTAACGACGTCAAACGATTAACACGGGACCATCATAAGGCACTGGTCTCACCGCAAGCTACTAAACTATGAACTATGGGCTATAAACACAATAATACACGAACAAAATATCAGCTATCACCGCCGGGCGAGTATCGCCGTGTCTCTTTCATTTACACGGGAGTGCGGAGTGCGTATATTTTGTTCGTGTTTATAGCCCATAGTTCATAGCTTAGTAGCTCGCAGTGACACCAGTAAACCTAATTGTGGTCAGCAGTTACTTAGACAATAAAAGTGATCAATGACTGCTAGTTGGGTCATTCTTCGTCAGACTTGGTTATTGTCTTTTCGGTGGACATACATAAAGTTAAGGAGTTCGTGTACTAATTTTGCAATAAAACAGTTACTGGTACAACTAGGTACCCCGTTCTACAATCCAATGTAATAAAATCGTAGCTTAGACTTATAAAAGCTGTTAACTTTTGACCACCGAGTGGACAACTTTTGTTTTTCCGACTGACAATGACCCAGTTACCAGTTATGTATAAATACATTCATACAGAGAATGTATAAATACATTCTCTAGAAATTCTAAAGCTGAAAATGAACATTAAAAATGCGATATTATTGTCACGCTCCAGGAAATGTTAAAACGTTATCAGTAGGTACTTCATACCATTATTGCGAAAGAAAACAATGGAATGAAAAGGGGATGAAACTTCGCACGTGTCTCTATTGTAAACAGGCAGGGTGTTAAAACCTGCGAGCACCAAATGGTTATTCTTTTATTATTTTGACAGTAAGCGATTCCAGGTGACCAAATCGAACAATTGTTCAATATATTTGATAAGTTTAGAGTAGGTACGTATTGTAGGTACATTCATGATTTGCTAACGTCATCTTTCAGCTTTGTAAATATTTACTACATACAGCTACACGTAACTCGACATATGAGTTTGACCTCGATAACTTAATTGCATTCCGTTGTAAAATGTATAACAGTTACGAGCGTTTGTATTTTGCAACTACAACAAAATGCAGAGCTTTACATTTACAAAAGCGTGTCAGTAAATAAGGCACCCTACTAATGGAGCGCATTCGGTGACGTCGATTACTTAAATAGGTCATTCTGATGCTACACTACAAGTCAAATATGACCAAATAAACGATCATAAAAGCGTTTTAACTTTACTTACTTCCGTTTTGATATTTGGAGCAATATTTGTATAGAATGGAAGAAGTTTTCAAGTCAGCCAATCGGAAATTAAGTGTGGAGTGTTATTGTGTTGTATTTTATTGTGTTCTTGCCATTTTCCGCAACTCCACATCAAACGTGCCTATTTTGAGTGGTTCACAACGCTGGCTCCTATACTTGTTGGGAATTTGACATACACCCTTGAATTTCTTCACAGATGTATACAGGTTTCCTTACTAAGTTTTCCTTCAGCGTAAAGCACTTGTGAAAATCAAATGATAATATTTCGTACATAGGTTTTTGAAAACTCATTGGTACGAGCCGGGGATGGAACCCACAACCGCTGCGTAGCTGACATGTAGATATTTTACCGCTCGACCACAAGTGCTTTGAGGTAGAGCATACGAAATTTATATGATTCTTATCAAAATGATCAATGGTTCAAGCCATTTTTGATGATCCACTGATGCACAACATTCTGACTTAATCCAACGTCGTTCTATCTTATTTTCTTAATATTTGTCACATACAGAAACCAAACGATCAGTTAATTTAATAAAAAAGCTCTTCTAACTAGTTCCAAGCACATATCTTTCTTTGCATTTCTCCAGTGACATGCGGACTGCATTTGCGATTCAAAGCGTTGCACGTTGATTTAAAGGCCTTTGTTGCCAACGAGATGAGTTTTGACAGTTCCCGCGGGGTCGAGGCCGCGGGGAAGGAGGTCAGTGTCGGCCTCTCGCCTTGGCCTACCTGTTGCTTTTCCCGACCACACTTCGCCTTAATTACTGAATTAAGATTTCTATTAACACGGCATGTGTTTACATTGAAGATAAACTGTTGAATGTGAATACTAAGAGCATAACGTATGCGGAGTGAAATTTGGACAAATTTTGAACAAGTAAAAAAATAACAAAACTAAATTTAACTTGTATCTCAATGTTAAATTAATTTGTATAGGTACATCTGTTAATTAATTTGGAAAGATTTGTGGGTTTTGGCATCTTTCTTTAGAAATTATGGCCAATTAAGTAGAACAATGTCGCAAAACTGCATGTATTTTCCACAGGACACATTTGCTAAGGCCAAAATCGACGATAATTCTGAATTTTTAGAAGTAGGCTAGATTTGAAACACTCTTTTATAAAAATCTCGCATTTTTTTCCTTTCTAATAAACGATATTAGAAACCCTAGTGTAATGTAACATTTTTGCTACAGCCACTTTTCTGAAAGAACAGGGAGCTCAGAAAGACTTCTAAATATGACAACAAAATTGATAAAAAACACCCTTAAACCAAGGGCATTGCGAAACTTAAACAAAGAACAAGCCTATCAACACGGAAAATAAAAATAAACAACTTTGATTAAGAGAAGACTTCAGATTAAGAGAAGACATTTATAAATACCGCCACATAACTTTATTTACATATTAGAATGTAACTATTGATTTGTCGGCATCAGATATATACAGCGTGGAAAGATAAATTGGGAATAAACTACCTTAAATCCTCAAATTAGCTCATTTTACTTAAAGGATTTCATTATTTTCAAAAGGAAACAAAACTCCATTCACATATTTATATATTAATAGATAACTATTATTCCCTCCAGGGCTCTTTCTTCTCCACTCTGTATATCAGACTGGCCAGGGTGCTCACAAACAACTGGGCAGGTCCCTATTGTCATGGTCATGGCGTTAGACATATCTGATGACGACTGGTCGTGCGCAATAGCAACATCGGCAAATCACTTAAGGTTTCCGCTCTTTCGACAGCATGAAAACCAATTCAATAAGACTCGATGAAATTGAGGAAAATTGCGTTTTCATTGTGGATATAACCGTTTTATCGAAATAAAACTTTAGATTTATGTTGACGAAATTATTTATCTTCGTTTTGAGCAGATT
>JALPQI010007732.1:0-44849 GCA_025490895.1 Thaumatotibia leucotreta | reverse complement strand
AAGACAAAAAATCAGTAATCTATATTAAGTTAAATGCCACTGTTGGTTGTTTTTATATTTACCTATAATACCTATATTTATATATTTGATTTTATTTTCGCTTTTAGAAATATATGAAATGTGGTTTGCAATTGTTTGTTAATATTTTCGTAAAGGAGTTAAATAGGTTCCTACCATGAATAAGTTATACAATTTAAACTTGGGTAATTGGCTCGTATTAATAAGTTGATTGGTACCTACGGTGATATTTATTAAGAAATTTAAAAATTGTATTTATTTTCGTTGAAATAGTTGAATAGATAAATATTTAAATCTTGATATATATCTACTTTAACTATTATACGTACAACACAAATATTATCTTCTTTTTATATCCTGGGTCGTGGAGTCGATGTATTGATCCGAAGACTTTTAATGCGCCAATTTCAATATTACCTGAAAACAAAAAAAATATATTCCATCATGTTGTCCGTAATGTTTATTCGATTGACTTGTTTATATTAGACGTAATGAAGTACACTAAGAAACTCAAAATAAAATGGGTGAGAATATATCTACTAATGAGTAATTAACTCGACCATCTTAAAAATTAAAAATGTCGAGTTTCAAAAAGTCATCTTATCTGCTTTTTGAGACTTGTTGTATTAAAATTGTATACAGAACCCGTCATCTTTACCCTCAATTCACACTGCTTACATTTTCTTATGCGTAGGAGTTTGTATTAAATGGATGCCATAGCTCGTTGTCACATTCAAAGAATCGCCGGTACATTATGAATGAGTATGACAGCAGTTCATATAGGATTAGATTGGTGCAACAAATTCTTACGTTAGAAGAATATTTAATAAGTATACAGACTGCGTCCAATGCAACTTATACATTTTTCGTCGGTATTTTCGGTACAAAAACGAGTTTTGAGCGATCAGATTTCTCAGTGTTAACAGCAAATTCCACTGATGAATCTTGCTAATTTAAGGGCTGTTTAAGATTAGTCTCCCACAAATTTCGAACAATTTTATACAACGCATCTTATACCAATTCAAATTGAACTTATACTTTTATGGTATTTAGTATGAACACCGCGTGGGACTGCCTAAAACTGCCACAGCTGCCTCAGTTGTCTGCCATTTGAATTTGTCTGCATTTTTTTATGCTGGCTCGCGTCCTTACAATCATCTTTTACAGTTTCTGACGTAGTCACTTCATTTGGCCTACCTAATCCATGTTCATCTTCGCAACTAGAGCGCCCTCGCTTAAACCCAATATTTTACTTTTGTAAACGATGGAGCAGACTCCCCCAAAGTAGAATCTAGCTTGAAACGAAAGTATTGTATCACAAAAACGATGGCCAATTTTCTCCATGTGTGATAATTTGTTCACAGCGTCCACTATTTGTGGCTAAATAAAAGACAAGCGAAGCTCCGTGTTTGAATTTCAAATTAAAACTTTAAAAAGGGCATTATTTTCATTAAAAATATTCACTCAAAATAAAAACCTCTTCAAGTGTGTCAGGTTGGATACTTCTGAGATTACCTTGGTTTATACGTAGTAATCGTTATTAAATTATACGTCCGTATTAACACATCCTGAATAATATAATACTGGATAGGATTTTCTTCAAATATGAGCCAAATCCAACCTTTCACACTTCATCGATGCATACGTGCTCGTATTTTGTTTCACCAAGGGTACGAATTACGTCAAATTACGAGATAGTCGTGTCGTGCGTGCGTCTCGTTTGGTCGTCGAACAATTTGACAAATTGATTGGCAATTAACCGTATATGAGAGCTGATTTCGACCGGAGTGGAGTCACGACTCTTACTGGAGAGGGACAGGTTTACATGGGTACAACTTCATTTAGTACCTGTGTAGTAGTGCTGTGATTATTTTGGGTACCTTTTTCAACCTTATTGTGAAGGAATAAGAACTATTAAAGTGATTTCTGAGCTCGAGCGTGAGGCGAAAATTAATATAATCAGGGTTGTTAACTCCTGTTTTATCGTTTTCTTTGAGCGGTTAACAAGTTTGATTTTTTTACTGTGCAATGTACAATTACGTAAATGTCCGCGGGTGGACGACTGCAATGCTAGATAAAATGTATTTCATAATAAAAGTATACAATATGTATGTAACCATAATATATCTATTTTTTCAACTTAGAGTAGCTGTTCAATATTTAGTTTTTGGCCTAGTCGAGGCTGGCGGCTGGCGGCAGGTGACAAGTAGGTATTGGTAACACAAAGCAAAATATAAGGGAAAGTAAGGTTGGTTTTATGTATATTGCGTTGGATAAATGTAATAACGCAAATTGTTCTTATAAACAAGGGATACAATTATTAAGAAATATGTGATTTACATTTTTTAACTCTGTTGGATACAAGTAATACTTAAACCTTCACATGCATCCTTTATTTGTATATACATACATACCACTTTTTATGCAAAAATATTGATTTACATCATCTAATACCTATACCGAACAAAGTTCACATTTTATGCTGACTAAGCGGCGCGACTACAGACATACTACGCACATAAACATAACCTTAGAAATTCCTAGTCAGCATAGCATAATAATATTTAGGTAGGTACATGAATAATCAACATAAGCATAACACTTGTAGCTAAGCCATGAGTTGGAAAGTAAAGGATAGGTACGTTAGGTTTAACTCGACTAATGCTAGTAAAATAAGGATTTATTTCGTTTGTGTTCTCATTTTAAACATGTAGGTATTGCTTATTTGAATAGGTCACTACTACATACAACAGTTGACTTAGGTACTTACTTAAGTTTTTACCTATACTTTCTATGCATTTGCATACTGTCAGATAGGTACGCGACGATCTTTGCTTTAATTTTGTCCTTTCAATTCGATACACAAAATTTAATACATAGAATATCAGTAGCCGTACCACGACTTCGCAAGTATCGGTAACGTTAGGTTTTACTCAATACGTAAAGCAAGACATCGCGCTCGCTCCTATATGTCAGTAGAGTCTATATAACCAGCGAGTCGTGTCACAAAAAAACGCGGCAAATAAAAAAAAAGTGACCTGGCAACAAAATTTGCAGAGTTAAGCAAAAAGTAATATGATTACTTCTATAAATTACATTTGTATGTGTACTTTGTAATAATTATTACTTTGTAATAAATATTACAAAGTAATAATTATTATAAATATTACAAAGTACCTACACATACAGAAGTAATCTGAAGGAGTAATCATATTACTTTTTGCCCAACTCTGCAAATTTGTACTAAATTAAATGACAGTTTGACAATGACAGGTTAATTGATAGTCATATAAATAATTCTATAAAAATGCTTGTTGCTCGCTCGCTGGTTGGACTTCGAGCGTATAGAGTAAAACCTGACGTAGGTATCCTTTACTTTCTAACTCATAATACGGCTTCTGTGCTTCAAACATACGTCCTGAAGTGAATACATAATTATTATACGTTACATGGCCGTAACAAACGAGCATATTTTCTGCATATAAGCCAACCACATACATATTCTTAGGAACAAAGCAGCAGACCTTGACATGAAGATGTTACTATCTTACTATGACATTAGGCAATTTTTGTGTTAACATTCCACTATTGAAAGTAGAAGTAAACCATAATATTTCTTATGTTTAAAGTAATAAACATCACAGGAAAATTAACATTTATTTTTATTAAACAACTTTATTAGTTGGGTTGTTGATTGACGGTGTTACTAAAATAGTATGTATAAGTGACGACAACAGCAGCTGAGCATTTAATTAAATTAATAATGGTTCACAGAGCATCAAATTATATTTGAAATACGCGAATATAAATTTAATAAATGCCAATGTATGTGCAAGTAAATATGATTTAAAAGGGATGATTGCTGTCAAAATAGTTAATAAACATTCGAGCACAAATGGCAGCTACCGGGTCTTACAGACCCGCGAAACAGTAACCCAATAGCCGTACCAGATAAAAAAATTTCGCTCTGCTCTTCAAGGGGTCACGAATACCCGATAATTTGGTAAGAAAAATATTGACAACGTAACCAACCAGTGCGAATACAGGGTCTACAGGATCCAACAGATTATTTTTTTGTTTTAAAACAAATACTGTAAATTGAATCTACCTGGGTTTTGCAGAATGATTAAATTAAGGAATACGTAATAAAAAGTTATTAATACATATGCCTTAATATCATAAGATCCAACGGATCTTTTTGACCCGTTAACGCACTAGAATAGTAACGTGACGGATCTGAACGACCCAGATTCCATACCCAGGGAAATTCGTCAAAATTAGTTGCTGCAGTGAACGTGTTAATATAATATCCATGGTTTACGATTTGCTATTGCATTAAAGCCAAGTATCAGATTAAACATAAAATAAGCTGAATTTAGTTTCATAATCGTTACACAAGAAAACTGCGTTCTGTGTCTAAAGACTTCCGATATTTTAGTGCGTTTAATCATCTTTTAGACACGTACAATTTCTAATGATTAAAGTTATCTTATCAACAAAAACCGGCCAAGTGCGAGTCGGACTCGCGCGCAAAGGGTTCCGTACCATTATCAATTTATTATTAAAAAAATATAGTTAAATCAACCTACCTCAAAAACTATAGGAGATAATTTTATCAAACCAAAAATCGTTGATAGAGTTTATTAATGTGCATAACATATATTTTTTTCAGAATTTTATATCGCGTAGTTTAAAAAATAGAGGGGGGGGGGACACATTTTTCAGACTTTGAGACCTGATATCTCGAAAACGATTTGCTTAAATAAAAATGTGATGAATAAACCTTCATATCATTTTCAAAGACCTTTCTATTAATACCCCACACGCTTATGTACAACTAAAAAAAAAATTCTATCCCTCAGTTACATGTATGGAGGGCCCCCACCCCAATGGTTTTTTTTACAATTTAGTATCACATTCCTGTAGCGGTTCATACAACACATATCCTTACCAAATTTCGTTACTGTAGCATTTATAGTTTCCGAGTAAATTGACTGTGACAGACGGACAGACGGACAGACGGACATGACGAATCTATAAGGGTTCCGTTTTTGCCATTTTGGCTACGGAACCCTAAAAATGAGATGTATATAAAGAAAATCCCTGATAACCCATTAGCAGGAGTATTTTTAAGTGAAATTGGAAAAGTAGTTTAACTTCGTGTCGATTATGGGAATTCACCTTCTAATACATCCATACGCATAGGTAATAGGAGATGCCTGTGTCCAGCTGTTGATTAATATATTACCTATAGGCTAACGAAGGGTTAAAACTTTTTTTACTCTTTGAGCGTCAAGAAAATATATCTACTTAGATGTCGTATACTGTCATGCCAGCAAACTAAAGGTGTTATTATGGATGCTGTAATGCTGTAATAGCAGCCTTCGTATCTCAGTCCGTAGTGAATGAGAAGATTTTGTAAGTATTTAAGTCTTTATATTTTATATATCGTCGCTTAGTACCTACAACAAACAGAAAAGTGACCTTATATGTGGTACTAAATAGGTGAGTAGTGTAAGAATGTCCTTTTATTTACTTAATGTTATTCTTGGTTTTCATTCGTTATTCATAACTTCCATAAGTCGGACTGTCGTTACAAACCTGACTGCTATTTAAGTTTTCTAATCTCACGCTAAATGGGTGTCCCTGAAAGTGAAAAAGCCCTTCCGACAAATGACCGAAATTATAGATTTGCCAAGTTCGAGGGTGTCCTATTAGTCACCTGCATTTAAGTACAGACTTGTTGTATCACATCACATCATCAGCCTATCATAGTCCACTGCTGGACGTAGGCCTCTCCTATTAACTATGCGTATAGACGCATTAGGAGGTAAATGCCCATGATCGCCACGCTTGCCAAGCGGATTGGGGATCGCAGTATTGTTTCGACTATGATGACGCTGCTGCCCATCATCAATTGTATAAATAATACTTGTTTATTGCATTGGGTCTTACGAGGATGTCATTTCACTTAACAATGCTGGCGGTCATTGGTCGCTTACGAGTCCCCTTTGCGGTCACCCATTAAAAAAAAGTGAAACGCCTTACTGACTACATTATACTAACCGCCTTTTTCTTCTAAGAGAATTAAGTATAAAAACTTATACCTGACCAATAACTATTATTACAACGGCGCTTAAAATGACGTATCTTTCTTCAAGGTTCATAGTGACATACCACGTTTTGGTGTAAGGGAAAAAGTTACTTAACATGCGCCAGCGCAGGTAGCTGTTTCCGGTCTGTTGCGATCCAGTGGGGCTAGCATGGTATGCGTGTAATTATAGGATCGATGAAGGACAATGGTTTCGGAAGGTGGGCGAGGAAGGAAACGTTCACATCATCAGCCTATCTCAGTCTATTGCTGGACGTAGGCCTCTCCTATTAACAATGCATATAGACGCATTAAGAGATAAATGCCCATTATCACCACGCTGGGTAAGCGCATTGGTGATCGCAATAGGGTGTTCGCTAATGATGACTCTGCTGCCCATCATCAATTTAATCAAAGAATGATCAGTGACACTTCAATCCCTTAATCGACTCATACGACACCCACGGGAAGAGTTGGGATGGTGACAAATGCTGCCGATGCAATTAATTTTCTAGCCAGACAATTTCATGCTAGCCTCATAGGAAATAAAAATGGAAGACGAAAAAGCATAAAGTAAAGTATCGGTTGCTCTTTGATAGTTTTTGTAAGGCTTGTATAATGGGTATGTTAATGACGTAAAATAGCACCTTGCTAAGAAAAAACTAAGAAAGAATAATCCTCTGTTCGTACCTTCGTAACGAACTTTGGCGTTTTAAGACTACAAGTTCTTGCTCGACTTATACGACGTAGTTAGGTATGCAAAAAGGATCCAATGCACACGAATTTCTCATTTTAAAAATTGACTTTAATTAGAACGAAAGATTCATGTGGGTTGGTTCCCTTTTGAATATTTATGTCCTAAATAATAATATTTTTGGCTGATGTTAGGACCTCGTGCAGAGTCCGCCCGGATAGCTACCACCGTCTTACCCGTTAACCTGCCGCGAAATAGCAGTGTTTACACTGCTGTGTTTCGGTTTGGTTCCTGCTTTCTATCAGGTGGGCTGAGAGCTCAGTTGTCTACCTTCGTCACATAAAAAAAAATTTAGCACATTACTGATTACCGTCAAAAAGGCTAAATGTCAACGACCTGCCTTTACAAAATATTGCGACCACGCCACTCCACCAAGTGATACTCGTAGAAGTCAGGCAACAGGCTAGTAGATGCATTCAAATTAATGAGAAAGAAAGACTGAGTACGTATTTTTTCCCATTGTTCCATACATTTCGCATTTGGGACGTATACGATAGTTGCTAATTTGAAGCGATTATAATTATAAGTGACCATATATTATTGCATTGTCGTACCTATAAAATTGGAACCCTGGGTCACTCGGGAATAGTAGGGACTTTGTCGATATTACTTAACATATAATTAAAAAAAATCTAAGAATTGCCTTACTCGTTGTCTACTTTACATGGATCTAAATTAGGGCTCTCGGTCGTGTCCGGGTTTCGTGTACCCGTTTCCGTGTACCCGTTTCTTTGCTACCGGGAAACGGGTTTCTTACCCGTTGGAAACGTTTAATTAGGAACCGTGTAATTAAGACACGGATACCCGAGTACCTGTGTCTGATCCGCCATCAATGTGTAGTGGCAGTGGCAATCTAAAATATAGATACGATTTTATATTTGAACAAAGTATTGAACCGCATTTAACCTGCAACAAAGAAAATTTCTAGCTGCGTAATTCGTAAAAAACTGCGAATTTTTCGGTAGGTATTTTTTTGTTTCAGACTTTTTACTAATAAAAACATAGGTTTTTCGAATATTCAATTGTAATGGATCCGCAAGACTCAAGCTTGGAAAAGTTTCTAACTAGATCCGCGGACCCGCGCTTGGAAACGTTTCTAAGTTGGAAACGTTTCTTGGCGTTTCGTGTCGTTCGGGTTCTTAGTACCGCCGGTGCTAAGGATTCGTGTACACGTGTCTGCGGGTAACACGGATACCGGGAGCCCTAATCTAAATGATTAAGTGTACCTATAATGAATGTTCATCACGGTAACCAATGTATCTTCGAGGATCACAACGTAAGACTAAATAAATCAATCGGCTTCACAAAAAATAACAATGCCCAAACTCAACTTAAAGGTCGCAAAAACTTTGAATCCCATGGGAAAAGATGAATCTAAAGGTTTTTACCGACGTACCAGGAAGTGAGATCATTGTGTACGAAGGCTGTGTATAATTCAAACCTTCGTTGTTGTACCTATTTATATGACAGGCGTAACATACAGTGTGTAAACACCATGCAGGCTTTTATTGAAACCCAGGATTGAGATGCAGATTTTTAGCCAAACCTCATGGTTTATTAGATACTCATGCATTGGCATTAGATTAAAAATTCTAATTTTAACCGTAATTAATTTTCTAAGAAAAGTTCAGTGGGAAGCAATGTACTTTAAAATGAAACATTAATTAACTCTTGAGAATGACAGTCCGCAGCCACTCGCAGCATTTGACAACTAAACAGGACACGCTTTACATTGATTGTTCGATGGAAATAAAACGAATTTTCAGTTCATTTAAATATTTGTCAATTCTTAATACTTGAAAACGATTGAGTCATGGTAACACACTGTATAAAATTCTGGTAAGATCAAGTAAATAGAATTTCACAATATTCCTTTACTACTCCTTAGGCCAGAGTCGCATTTTGTAAAGTCACAATTTACAATTTTGCTGTTTTCCTCTCTTTCTAGCCATTATGTGCGTGCGTTAGAGAGGCAAACAGCGAAATTGTAAAATGTATAAAATTCGACCCAGGAATATACGTGAGTGCTTACGTAAGTTTAGTGGACGGAGCTATACTTAGGAAGGAGAGGTGAAAATCACTATCCCATTCCCTAGCATAATTCGTCCCTAAAAGTTATGTAAGACTGATACTCGTAGAAATCAGGCAGTTTAGTTGAGGTAGGGCATAGCGAATGACATCCCGCTTTGTGTGGTAGGGCACAGCACAGCGGATGCCATCTCGCTCTTATCTAGAGCAGAGCCCAACTGGGGAAGTACCTCCGCCTTACAGAAAACCGCAGCCAAATAACACTATCCCCTACACATAGTGTTGTGTTCCTGCTGGTGAGTAAGGTAGCCAGGCTCAACGAGGGTGCGGAGTGCTGCCGACGGGGGGACCTACGGAACTGACAATACTGGCTTCGGCCTGTGTTGGCGCGGCATGCAGGTGCGGCTATCAGGGAGACCCGGTGAAACGGCTGACCGCTGGCCGCCCGTAGGTCAGTAGGGTTCCCGAACCCAGGAACCACGTAATCTCCGCCCTGGGAGGCTGAACCGCCAACCTGCGCAAAATCCCTGGAGTAGTGGCCGTGCCGGAGCAGGAGACCGGAGTGGACCCGGCCGCTGCCACAGGGGGGGACCGGGGGCCCTTCCGTACGCCGTGCCTGCAGACCGCACTACCTGCGCTGTCCCCTGCCAGATTTGTTCCGTTTGTTTGTCCCTTGAGTCGTCGGCACTCCGAACCCTTCTTAGGATTAAGTACACCCACTATAATGGCGCGAAAACAGAAAAAGTTTGGACTATCAGCGGCATCTCCATCCACACAAGTGGACTACTGCAACATCAGGGGTATCCACTCTAACCTAAACGCAGTCCACTGCCACCTGGAAACTGCGCAGCCGACCATACTTTTCCTCACGGAGACGCAAATATCCTGCCCGGCGGATATATCGTACCCCGGCTATACACTCGAACATAAGTTCGTGAGACACGCCGGTGTATGTATGTACGCCCGGCAGGATGTATGCTGTCGTCGTCTTCTTGCCTTTGAAGACAGGGACCTGTCAGTTTTGTGGGTGCGTGTGGACTACGGCGGCCACACCAGAGTCTACGCGTGCCTTTACAGGTCTCACAGTGGCAACACAGAGACAACCCGACTCTTCGAGCACATACAGTCGACATCCGACAGAGTGCTTGAGCAGTACCCATCCGCGGAGCTGGTGATTTTGGGGGACTTTAATGCCCACCACGTTGAGTGGCTGGGCTCCCGGTCCACTGACTTTGCGGGAAGGTCTGCTCACGAATTTTCTCTGGCCTATGGGCTCTCACAACTGGTACGTTCTCCCACGAGAATACCAGATATCGAGGACCATACGAGCTCCTTGCTTGACCTTCTGTTGACCACGCATCCGGACGGATACACCATCGCAGTAAATGCACCTCTCGGCTCGTCCGATCACTGCCTTATCCGGACAAATTCGCCTTGCGCGCAGCGAGAACCACCGCGACCTACTACTACTCGTCGCGTTTGGCAGTACGGGTCAGCAGATTGGGACGGATTGCGTGAATTCTACGCTTCGTAAGTACCCTTGGAGGCAGCTCTGTTTCGCATCGGATGATCCTGACTCCCGTGCGACTAATGTCGCCGAGACGATACAGCTGGGAATGGACTGTTTCATTCCCAACTCACTAATCGCTACAGGAGCAAAGAAGCGACCTTGGTTTAACCGGCCCTGTAAAGAAGCTGCGGTTCAAAAGCAGGCTGCTTACTGGGCTTGGACCAAGGCCGTAACTGATAAGGATCCGAACGTCTCTGATGCGAAACGCAGACTGAATGCTGCCTCGAGGTCCTGCAAAAGAGCTGTTGCCAGAGCAAAATTTGATTTTGTCGGCAGAATTGACGAGAAGCTTGCAGGCCACCCTTCCGGGAGTAGGGCCTTCTGGTCACTTGCCAAAGCTGCCGAGGGAAACTTTTGTCGGTCGTCCCTGCCACCACTGCGAAATGCTGACGGTAATCTGGTCCATAGTGCAAAAGAGAAAGCCGATCTTCTAGGTGCTCTTTTTGCCTCGAACTCGACTGTGAGCGATGACGGCAGCATTATACCGCCTACCATCCCGCGGTGCGCACACTCCATGCCAGAAATTCGCATCTCCCAGAAAGATGTTCGGCGGGAGTTGCTGTCGTTAAACGTTCACAAGTCGAGCGGGCCAGACGGCATACCTGCAGTGGTGCTTAAACGTTGTGCTCCTGAGTTGTGTCCTGTGTTAACGCATCTCTTCGCTCTTTCCAGTATCAAACGGGAAGTTCCATCTTCGTGGAAGACGGCCCTTGTGCACCCTGTTCCAAAAAAGGGTGACAGATCGGATCCATCGAATTATAGGCCTATCGCTATCACCTCCCTTCTCTCTAATGTCATGGAGCGTATAGTTAACGCTAAGCTCCTTGGTTACCTAGAAGAACACGATCTTATAAGCGACCGCCAGTATGGCTTTCGCCACGGTCGCTCTACCGGTGATGTTCTAGTGTACCTCACTCACCGCTGGGCATCAGCCATTGAGAGTCAAGGCGAGGCTTTGGCAGTCAGCCTAGATATAGCGAAGGCGTTCGATCGGGTCTGGCATAGGGGCCTTTTGTCGAAGTTGCCATCTTATGGACTGCCCGAGGGATTATGCAGATGGATTGCTAGCTTTTTGTCCGGCAGACGCATTCGTGCCGTAGTAGACGGTAGCTGCTCTGATAGCATGGACATAAACGCTGGCGTCCCGCAAGGTTCTGTGCTATCCCCAACGCTGTTCCTTCTGCATATCAATGACATGTTGTCTATCGGCGACCTCCATTGCTATGCGGATGACAGTACTGGGGATACTTTTTACACAGGCCGTGCTAATATCCCTCGCTCTGTGGTACTGGAAAGTCGCGGAAAACTTGTGTCTGACATCGAGAACACTTTATCTAGAGTCTCGTTATGGGGTCGGGATAACCTAGTCAGGTTCAACCCCACAAAGACACAAGTTTGCGCGTTTACCGCTAAAAAAACCCCATTTACTGTGGCTCCAAAGTTCCAAGACACAGCTCTTACCATGTCAGGGAGTATTGGGATCCTCGGAGTCGACATTTCCAACGACGTCCAATTCCGATGTCACCTAGAGGGAAAAGCTACGCTGGCATCCAAAAAGCTCGGGGTGCTCAATAAAGCGAGGGGATACTTTACTCCGGGGCAAAGACTTCTGTTATATAAGTCGCAAGTCAGACCCCATATGGAGTATTGCTGCCACCTCTGGGCAGGAGCACCTGTATACCAGCTTGCACCCTTTGACTCGGTTCAGAGACGAGCTGTCCGAATAGTCGACGATCCCAGACTCACAGGCGGTATTGAACCCTTAAGTCTAAGGAGAGACTTCGCCTCCTTATGTGTGTTCTATCGTCTGTACAATGGGTTGTGCTCTGAAGAACTGTTCGACATGATGCCAACGTCCACTTTTCATCATCGCACCGCTCGCCACCGACTGGGCGCTCATCCTCACACCTTGCAACCTAAATGGTCGCGCACCGTGCGGTTTCAGAGGAACTTCCTCCCGCGGACGGTCCGTCTGTGGAATGAGCTCCCTGCCGAGGTTTTCCCGTTGGACTACAGTATGGGATTCTTCAAAAGAGGAGTGTACAAGTTCTTATTGGGTCGGCAACGCGCATGTGACACCCCTGGGGTTGCAAGCGCCCATAGGCTACGGTGACTGCTTTCCATCAGGCGGGCCGTATGCTTGTTTGCCACCGACGTGGTATAAAAAAAAAAAAAAAACTTAGCAGATGTGATCCCGGCCTTAACCAAAGTAATTTGCAAGAACGTGTTATGCAGAAAAAAGTGTCAGTAAAATAACAACCCTAATCATGCTTTTTAGAGGCAGACAAGTGTTGTTTGTTCCTGTATTTTCAAAATAAGACACGTACAGTCGACGTCAAAGATATCTTTACGGTTTAGGTGCCAAAAATATATTTACACGACTTTATTTCCTTGTCATTAAGGTAGTGTAAATATATTTTTGACACCTAAACTGTAATGATATCTTTGACGACGACTGTACCTGTTCATGGACTGTTTCCATTCGACTGACGAATTTAGGGTTATTTTTACAAGACATATTAATTGCCATTTGAAAGGTCCACGGAAATAACATGAAAATCAACCTTTACGTATAATAGATTATGGTGCAAAGCCCGGACTTTTAGAAGGACTAAACATGTTCTTTCCGTGGACCCTTCATTTACAGATTGAAACAGTCGACGGCCGCACAAATCGAAAGGTAATGATTTTTTAAATTCTATTCAGCCAGTACAAGTAGCAACCAGTAAAATTATTACAAACTACCAACCTATACGAATATTATGACAGAATCATAAAGAAACAAAGGGTATGAATAGACTTACAAAACCCAAAACTGTGAAATACATAAGACAAATAGAGCAAACGAATCTACTAATGAAACAACCTTGGACCGCCGGTAAGATTGCGGTAATTATTAAAAGTACGTTCACTCGTTTCTTAAATTGAGAGGTCTTAATACATTATCATGCATATTATAGTTCGTACAATGAGCTGAGAAATTGGTACAATAATTTATGGCTGAGCCATTTGGCATGGGTAAGGCGTGCGAGTTGTAGCGTCGGGAATGCCATAGTAGATGGCACACCGCTTGCACGTCCCGTGCACGTGCACGCCCCGCAAGCAGTATGCCATCTTAATATGACATTAATATACGTTACAACGCGTACGCGTACGTCATGCATACGCGCAAGCTGCATACGCATCTGGTGTGGCCTTTAGACCTTTACTAAAGTACCAACAATACAGCCAATAAGACTATGGCTTCCTAAGCTTGTAAGCAGTTTTCAGCGTTTTCGGGGTGTCATGGTAGAATGCTTACGCGATCCCATGGCACCCCCCCTAATGGTAGAGTGGGTAATACCGCAGAGGTTTTTAGTTGGTATTCTCCTATGTGAGGTTGTGGGGCAAAATCACCACAGAGGGAGCTCAAAAACTAGAATTGAGCATCTGGTAAGCCACGCCGGAGATGGCGAGATGAACTGGACTCTTTGAAGGAATGGCCAAACACAGCGCTTGACCGGGACCAGTGGAGAGATTGGGGGGAGGCCTTTGCCCAGCAGTGATCACGACAGGCTCCAAATAATAATAGTAATTCTCCTTTGTAAGTGAGTCCAACATATCAGCTCCATATGAGCCACTCTTAAGCCCGACGTTGGATGCGTAAAAGCATTTTCACCTGGAGAGAACAAAAAATAATATACAGCGTTTTCCCAAAATCTGCCATGTAAAAATCTCATACGCGACGTACGTCGTCGAATAGCTTTTTACTAATCTAAAATCCAATTGTTTTTTTTTGGCTTTTATCTTTAGTCACCTACTTGAATTTGTTGTTTGTGTAGGTATAAGGTAGGGATATTGAATACAAGCGCCAATTTTAAAACCATATTTTTGCAACAAAGTATCTTGGCGTTTGGTATTAAAGAAAGAATCTCGATCATCGATTGCATGTTCGATTGATATCAGGCCGCGAAACATTTGCGCGAACTTTCACTTAAAAATTGAGTTAATTTAATCGAAAAACGAGCTTATCTCTAAAAGGTCATGTTGCGACAGTGTTTTCACATTGTCATGGCTTCGAAATATTTTATATCCTGATTCTTTTGTCGGCCCATAAACGATGAAAGTACCTATCCCTTTTAGGTACAGTCACCAACAATATCTTACAGAGATCTTGCGACATAAGAGCGTCTCACTTTTTTTTTGCGTCATTCGTGCGCGTATGCATGACGTGTTCTTTGTAGCGTATGTATGTGTCATATTAGATGGCACACCGTGGCACGTGCGCGTGCACGCATTCGGTTTGGCTCAGCCTTTAGTATTATTTAGCCGGCAACGAATAGTACAAAGACAGAAATACAGATTGTAACAAAAAGAGTGGTGATCCGATTAAGGGCCTGTTTCAATGTTGGCATGTTAGCAGATGTTTTCGATCAATTCAGTTTTTTTTTAATATTTAGCTTCCGCCCGGAATGCAGACGTCGGCGTAAAACTGCCTATTTCACTACAGTAACAAGGGCGACAAATGTAAAGAAAAAGGTTCTCCTATTGTCAGCGTCCATAGGCTACGGTTACCGCTTACCATCGGACGGGCCGTGTTTGTATGCCACCAATATAAAATGTATTGCTAAAGTTTCATAAATTAGCAGTTAATACTACTACTACTACTAGCTACTTTTTTGCAGAGTAAACACGACAATGCGGAATTCTGACAGGTCGAGCCTCATGTCAAGAATTAACGAAAATCCTTCTAAACCTTGTGACAATTGTCACGAGCTTCGAAAAATAAAAAGTAGTTTGTTAACAATATAAAAATGTTTTTGTTAATCATTCCATGTTGGTAGCAAACAAGCGCATGCACTATCTATTAGTAAGCGGTAGCTGTAGCCTACGGTGGCCTGTGACGTCAGTAAGAATTATTATTTTACAATTATAACACGTGTCATCATGGTGAAAAAGGAGCCAGGCTTAAGTGCAATAGGAATAAATTTAAGGTCAATGTGGGTAAGACCGTCTATCAGGAAAGTCCGCCTACCAACTGATTTCCACCCGAACACATAAGATAAAAGACGAATACGACGGACTTTCCTTACAAATAAAAATTTGCCGGACTTACCCACACTGACCTAGGTGTTAAAAACTAGATCACACTCACAGGGACCAAACCCTTTCAAGATTTGTAGTTTGCTAACACAACTTTATTCTGAATAAAGTATCCAACTGGTGCCCAGAATATTCATAAGTACCGGAACTAGAATATACACAATGTTATAAATGTTATAATAAACAACTAAATCATAAAGCTAACCAATCAACCGTAGACATGTCTAATATCATTCTGTCAGTCTGTCTGCCTGTCACTGGTAAACACGACTTCGTCAAGGCCATTACAAACGTGAGCATAAAAGAAACAAGTTCGTATAATTTTTAATTTTTAACTATATTATTTTATACTCATGATTTGGTGTTTATTGCAAAAAACATGCACAACATACGGGGCCAGGGTGCTTAGATAAGTTGCCAATCGCTAACGCTTATCGTCAATCGTAAACGAAAGGCACTTAACTGTCTTTGTCGCACTAATATGCAAGAGTGACAGAGAGGGAAAACTACGATACGCTACTAAGCGTTAGCGATTGGCAACTTTGCTAAGCATCCTGAGGGGCTACCCAACCACGTGCGACGTATTGCGTCTCTGTCATACTTACATACGAATTTACAAGTGCGACAGAGGAGACCAGTAGGCATACCGCTATCTTCAGTCGATATATCGCCTCTCTGTTGCATTTGAGAATTCGTACGTAAGTGTGACAAGGAGGCAACACGTCGATCGTTGTTCGCGGTAGGCCCTCGGGAGAGGAACCTTTACCATTATTACCTTTCTTTCCTTTACCACTCTTAATCTCATTTAGTTTGAACCATTGGGAGCGTTTGGACTATTATAGTGGTTATAAAGTCACTGCTTCTGAACCATTGAAGTCGAAAGTGACCATAAAATGACTCAACTACCAGTTTATTCACGACTTCTCTATAGTTTTTACCATCTTCAAATATTTTGCATGGCAACAAAATGCTACGCTTTCTCAAATACTTCTTGCATTCGTCATAGTATACTATTAATAATTTTCCCTATGAAGTCAATGAACTTTACCTATACCGAATTTGGAAGAAAGTATCGATATTGCGTATTGCGTTTTGTTACTTCAATATCGCACAAGCGCAATTCAGACTGCAATTCTAAAAAAAAATTACATTAAGGTGCATTCAGACCAAACGAGCATTCGCCTATTCTATCCCCCACTCTACGAAATCAACGAATTTCGACGAACCACGTTTTGTGTAACGAACGAATTTCATAGAGTGGGAGATAGAATGAGCGAATGCTCGTTTGGTTTAAATGCACCTTTAGGATCACGTTTTCGATATTGATGAAAATTGGTAGCCAGATAGAGACAATGTTGCTGAGCAAGATGCACCACATTTGCCAAAAGGTCCCAAAATGTTTGTATGAAACGTTTCGTTTTTGTTACCAAAAATCTATAGGAATCTAGTAACAAGAAAGGAACGTTTACAATACAAACATTTTGGGACTTTTTGGGAAATGTGGTGGATTAATTTACAAAAATAAAGTTTCTGTGTCCTTTGGGACCTATGTAAGGTTTTGACCTTCCATAGGTACTACCTACGAGTATATGCAACGGGAATGCACTTTTTTTGTGTCGATCGAGTTTTAAAATCTTCCTACGCACATGCCTTAAATGGCAATTGGTATTTGGTCGGGTCATTCGTTCAATCGTTCGTTAGTTAGGCATACAGTCAGCTCCAAAAATGTATTAACGATTTTGATCCTTGCGCCATGGGCATACGCTCCGACATGTATACATATTTTTAAACGTAACTGTACAGGTCATTCACTCTCTGACGTCATCAGAAAGTGAAACATGCCGTAAAATATGGCATTATTTAAAACAATTTGCATTACCTCATGCATATTTTGACGTTTGCAAATAAAACCAGGTGGTTAGATATTCTTGTATCCGTGTACTCGTATAGTTTTATTCTTATTTCAGTAATTGTAATTTTATACCAATTATAGCCTTTCGTTTCAGAAGGGAAATATTATTTGAATTGATGCTTTGAAAGAAGCTAAAGGTGCGTTCAAACTAAAAGAGCATTCGCTGTTCTAACCTCCCACTCTACGAAATTCGATCGGTACACAAAACGTGATTGGTTGATTTCGTAGAACGGGCGCTAGAATAGCTAATGCTCTTTTGGTTTAAACGCACCTTAACACATTCTAAGATCCGTAAACAGTTTTTAGGTTTCAAGTGTCCAATCCGGACATTTATTAGTCACTTTAGTGTCCCACTTAGAGGTTAAACCCGGATTCATGACAATAAACAGTGATGATTCATATCAAATTCAAGTATCATTATTTGACTTGGTGCAAATTGCGTGTCTTGCAAGTTTTTCGGCACTAAATGAAGTTGAATCTTTACCGTGTCTTATATTTTTAACAGCATTTAAAGTAATTTTTAATAATAACTTAATTGTCAGTTTTATTTTTTTGGAGAAATTCTTAGTTTTTTTGGCTTCAAAAGGTCAAAATGTCGACAGGGATGTCGCCGACACAGATTTAGCCAAAATATAAAGACATTTCTTCGAGCGTTTCAACAGCCGTGACTTCGGTGGCACCATTATTTACTTGATTTCCGTGGGCATCTCATGGAGTCCGCTGGATGCGGGTGGCGCAGGACCGGTCATTGTGGCAATCTTTGGGGGAGGCCTATGTTCAGCAGTGGACGTCTTTCGGCTGATATGATGATGATGATATTGTTATAAATTATGTACAACAGAATGATTAACATTTATCACGTTTTGACAGATACAACAGTAGCTCGCCGAGTTAATAGCAATTTCAAACATTATTTTCAACCTTACACACATTAAACTTTTAATTTCACGATCAAAAAATACTAAAACGAAGTACTATTTTCGATAATTTTATGATGAAAATGACAAAGATAGTTATGTGATTATGTTTTTATAAGTAGGTACCTACTGGCTGTCGCAAATGTCAATTAAATATTCGTGAACTACTTCGATTCTTCTTCGCCTACTTAAGAGCCTGGCTCTTGTCGGTGGAGTAAACGCCATTCCGTTCGTTGTCCTGCCAATGTTTTGGGCTTCTGATACGACACTACATTTATTTTATCCTTCACTTGGTCCAAAGATGCTCGCCTTGGTCTCCCTCTTCCCTTCCACTTTCCCTACAATTACAGTTTTAATATAATTGTCATGTCGTAACAGAAGCCCCAACATAAATTAAGTTTTTAGTGATTAATGATTATCTGTCATCTAGATAAAAACACTCAGTGTGCAGCCGCTAGCCGCTCATACTTCTCTGTCATCGGCACCAAAGTTCCGCAGCCTGGTGATGTGATTCTTCACATAGCATGCATTGTCAAAAGATAACAAATTATCAACGTTTCTCTTAGTTATTGAAAGTTTGCGAACATATTCCGATCTCACGACGTGGTAACAATGAGGGAACGTTATGGTGCACATATCAGCGATCAGTAGCCGTACCATGACTTTGCAAGTATCGGTAACGTTAAGTTAAGCAGGCCATCGCGCTCGCTCCAATATATCAGTGTGAACGCGATAGAATGCATTACGTTACGTATCGAGTAAAATCTAACATATCTTTTACGTTACCAATACTTTGCAAGTATTGGTAACGTTAGGTTTTAGGAAACGTAATGCAGGCCATCGCGCTCGCTCCAATATGTCAGTGTATATCGGGTATATCGGGTAACCTAACGTATTCTTTACTTTCTAACTCATGATACGGCTACAGTGCTTAACCGTCTTAATATAGTAGTGATAGTCTGCGAAAATGCTCACGTGACATGGATTCATAAAGACGACCCTCTTTACCTTCATCATCGTCATTTCAGCTATAAGATGTCCACTGTTAAACATAGGCCTCCACTTTGGACCTCAACATACACCGGTTGGAAGCGACCTGCATCCAGCAGTCTCTCGATAATCTAATCTACATAGGGTCGTCTGTCCATCTTGTGGGTAGACGTCTTACAACGTGGTCTACACTCGAGCACTTTTCGACCCATCGGCCATCTGTTCTGCGTGCAATGTGGCTTGCCCATTGCTACTTCAGCTACATATCTTCATGGTGGTCTATTAATACCGCAGAGCATTGCGTGAAATGGCCAAAAAAAATTATAACTCTGTCACACCAATTACCTACCATTTCATTAGAATATCAGAGACAGACGGGTGACAGAGAAATGAGCGTTAAGAATACCGAGAACATTACCAAAATCCTGCCGGTGTCGCTTAAACGATTCATATTTTTTTCAAGAAATTCATCTGCTTAAAATTTTAATACCGAGTTTCTTAATCTAAATACGCAAAATCATTTTGGAAAATTACCTACAGCTTACATTAAAAAGATACAACATCTTTTAGCTTCTGTCGATGAAAAAAATATCTTATTCCATATATGCGTAAGTCCAAACTCAGATAAACATTATCATCTTACGAGAATTTTAATGATCCATTAACATATGCGTGACAATCTTGCATGCGTCAAAAAAAACTAAAAACAATTGAAACGTCAATTCGTAATTTTAGTAAACAAGGCACGTAAACAAACTTGGAAATGACAAACGGTACACTTTCACTGAACGAATGAATGAATGAATAAAAGAAAAGTCGGGCCGCTAGTGCGTAACGCCCGTTAAATGGTTTGTAGAACATCGACAAATAATATTTACTGTTATTTTTAATTATTGTTGCATAACATTTATTTCTCCAAAGGTTGATTAAATGATTACAAAATAGAACTCAAATGATTTTTTTTTCCGATATAAATGTTGTTCAAATTGAAGTATATGTCGAGTCATGCTCAGTGTAGCGTTCCGTAGCTATTCAAAAACGGCTGGGCCTTTTAAAGTACCTATTCAATGAGCCCACTATTCATAATTTATTCATATTTTTTGGACCTACAGATCAAAAGTTAGAGGAGGGGGACACAATATTTTTTCTTCTGAAGCGATTATTTCCAAGAATATTGACTTAAAAAATCTTTCAAGACCTTATTCTTTTTAAGAGACCTTTTTATTGATACCTCACACTATAGGCAAATAAAAAAAACATCCCCAATTCACCAGTTGGGTAGGTACCCGTAAAATATTTTTTTTCTAGTTTTTATTATACCACTTTGTTGGTATGACTAATATGTATACCTGTAGCAAATTGCAGATTTATAGTATTAACGGCCACTGAGCTATGCTGCGGATAGACGCAGACGGACAGACGGACATGGCGAAACTATAAGAGTTCCGTTTTTGCCATTTTGTCTACGGAACCCTAAAAAATATGTATTTTTATAAAAAAACCCTATTAATGAAACTGGTTCAATTCCTAATTTCAATAACTGCATCCATATATGCTTTAGAAGCCGCTTAGCTATTAAGGTTAAGGATTAATATTTTTTATTCGAACAAGATCGAGATAATTTACCTAAATAAGACCTTACCTCCATATCTGATCCTAATGATTCTAGCTTTGGAATTGCAAGGTGACATTTACTGTAGAATGGCGTAAATTTCAATGCCTTTAATTGGTTTAAAGGATGTACTCGTATATGCTGCTCGCGAGCATTGTGAGAGATTTAACCATGGATTCTGGACGTCAGAATGAACAAAAATTATTATTTGACGTAATATTTTTAATTTTGGAATACTTTTTAACATTGGCAGTGGCAAAAATTATTATTTGACGTAACATTTTTAATTTTGGAATACTTTTTAACATTGCCAGTGTCATTAGGTAGTTGGTATTTTTCTCATTCATACCCTACCCTTGTCGTTCTCAGACGAAACGCCATCATTTACAATCGTTTGCTTTATTTTATTGATAAAATAGTACATTACGACACAAAAGCGAAAAACATGAAATTCGAAACGAGCGGCGATGTTAAATCGACACGAGTTAGATTTTCCTTTTTGCACGTGTCTCTCACGATGTTTTTTAGTACAGAGGGCCCTGCGATATTTTAAACCTGACGTAAAATGAGTCACTTCTCGCACTAGCGCCAAAAAGGCACCATAAAAAACTACTTTTATTATATCGGCAAAAAATGCTTTTTTAAATGCTTTAATCGAAGTCTAAGAATGAACCAGCTTTAAAAAAACAAACGGCAAAGATTAAACGGAAGAGAACGTCACTTCTTCACGTGTGAACGCGCCTGTGCCTGCATCGATTAGCTTTCCCGGAACTGCGACAATTCGATGGAGTCACTATAGGAAAAGAAGTGAATAGGAAATAGTCATTTCTGCGTAATTACTCTGTGAGGTAGGAGTGGAATCAATTCGCGTTTTGCAGCCTATAAGCACTAGGGACACATCAGTACACCAATAGTATGCTAGGTACAGTTAAGGGCAAAAATATCTGTACACTTTTTTACTTATGTCTGGAGCATAAGGTTTAAAATCGTATATATATTTATGCCCCTGACTGTACTCGAAAGAAAATAAGGGTCATCTCGCGACAACTTTATTTAAGTTTATTAGATAGATGCAGACTTCATTGAAACATGCCATGACAATAATTATGTGAACTGAACTAATTATAAACTATTAACTAATTACTAACTAATTTATTGTCACGACATCGTAACAAAATGGCGGCGACTCAGCATTAGTTACAGCATTGCTGCTGCGGCGCTGATATTCTGCCGGAACTTAGCAGTATGCGCGCAGCGTAGATACATTGTGTCCAATTAGTCGTTACACGAGTTATAAAGTGAAACAAACAAAAAAAAATCTTATAATTACATTTATTCACCATTCAGCCGATATTAGTCCACGTACCGCCGCATTTGGAGGTAAATGCCCATAATCGCCACGCTGGGTAAGCGGGTTGGCGATCACAGTAATGTGTCCACTATGATGACGCTGCTGCCGACCATCAGTCTTCGATAAACAAATGGTCAATGACACTTAAATGCCTTAATCGACTCTTACGACATCCACGGGAAGAGTTGAGGTGGTGTATAAATGTATTCTTACTGCCGTCACCACACGGCTTCCGTCACCATACCTTTAAGTTTATTAAGCGTATCTAAATGTGTTTTAGTTTTTAATATATTATCGAACCGGGTTACTCACGTATTTAGGTCGATGATTGCTCGACATGTTTCGACCGTACTACAGTACGCGTCGGGTTTTGGCCGAGGGTGCTCCGGACGAGGACCCTCTTAATGGGTCGAAACATGTCGAGCAATCATCGACTTAAATACGCGAGTAACCCGGTTCGATAATATTTTAATATCTTTGAGTCTCACGTTAGATATAATCCTAAAATTGTTTTAGTTTTTATTCGTGAATATTTTCAGCAATAAATTAAAACTACATTTTTTTGTTGTAAAATAGGTACACTGATTTTCGAAAATATCGATTTTAGGAATGACATTAATTATTATCAAATTGCTAAATGGTAGACTTAGGCTACGAAACCGTTACGGAAAACAGAACAGCGAAGTCGCAACAGCGAAAAAAAATCATCATAATGTACCACCATGGCGCTATACCATAACGGCTAATGTTACTTAATCGAGTTGGTAATTAAAACGGGGAATGCCACGGTGCGTTACTAGTGTCGCAATCGCGAAACAATGTCTCGAAGATGGTTACTGAACGCTTCGATAGGCGATTCAAACGTTTAATGTGTAGATATGATTTAATTTGATTTATTTATTTCACAAAATAAATTACAATGAAATGCCCATGTCACAAGGGGCAATCTTATTTATAGGTTAGGTTAGTTAGATTTAAATTATTTATATAAATTGTACAGTTTTGAAAGTAAAGGCCGATAAAAAATATAAATGATGTTACACTAATCTATATGAATTTAAATTATGCTCGTCAAAAAGTATCGTACAATAAAATAATGTCAATAAATACATAAAGAATAATAATAATTCAGCATTAACTTTAAATAGACAATATAAAAAATAAAAAAAGAACATCACATAATATCACACACAGTGATCGTCAACGTATATGTTTCGGCATCATTACTTTGCTTATTGAAATGCATATCACAGATGTTTTTGTTTAGAGTGTCATTCAATAATGCTAGAGGTAGGTACAGATAGATATCCATAGTCCTTTCTGCATAACATTGCGATATTTGCGATACAGCTAGGAAATGCCGTCAGCATTATCGGTCTAATGACACAACGCCCTATCTTAGATCTTGTAAGACAGGTTAGAATAATATGTATATAACTTTTTTTTGCGATATACATTCCAGAACATATAGACCTTGAAATAAGTCCACAACTACTAGTATAATTTATCTCATTGTAATACATATTAGACATAATCATTGGCGGCGAACATAACAATAAATTGCTGTTCTCAAAACTTGTATATTCAAAGTCAAAGTTATGTTTACAAATTTACACCTTATGCGGGAGCCAAAAGGTGAAAAAGTGTACACATAATTATGCTCAAGTCTTACAGTGATAAAGCATTTCTTATCCATAGAACATGAAGATTGAAGGCGCGTTACTGGACTTATTGGTTAGTAGGTGTAACCGTTCTTTGACCGGGTTTTTGGTTCAACTTTTTAATTTTGAACTTCAATTTTTCAATGTCTTAGTATGGCAAGTTATAATTATTCATTACGGTAGATTACAGTTGATTGAACTGAAGAATTTCCTTATGATACCTTGCAGTTTGTATGACTAAATCTGTTATCAGCCGCTGAGAAAAAATGATCAGAGAATGTAAGTAAACATGTGACCTTCAAAGTCTAAAATATTTATTCAATTGCTAATGTCAACTTACCAGGCTTTCCAGGACTTTTGATAGGGTAAATTAAGTTAGAGGATTTTTTAATTACTTCAAAAATATCACCGAACCTGAAATAAAACAACTTAATTTTGACATTAATTTGATTTTGTAGAACAAATCATTTCGTACTTCAAAATCCCAAGACAAAAAAATCGATCAAGCTTTCTTAGAAAGTAACCCAAGTGGGTTTTTATAATGATTATGTTAAGGCTTTGTGTGGAAGCCACGGACCGTGGGACCAACGGGTTCCCAGGTCATTGGCCTGAGGGCTAAAGGACTTTTGGTCCTTTGAGCCGGATCGAATGAATATTGGAATATATTCAAACAAATTGCTGATTTAAGATATTAAGATGTTGTTTTGCATAAAAAATATTAATTCAAGAATAAAACGTAACCTTACAAAGGTTACTTTACAAAGGGGCATAGAAAAATACTTCGTCCCGCAATAATTACATATATTATTCCTGCATTAATTAATAAAATGTTCATACTGAATAGGTGTTGGTACCTAAAGTATAATTATGAATAGTTAGCGGATTTATTTAGAACATTTTCATAAGAAGGATAGATCTTTCTATCGCACTAGGTCAAAGGAAACGTTACTCGTTCAAAAAACTAGTTGCAGAGATTCCCACAACATTGTCTTACTCAATGCGCGCAGGAGTATTGAACAATACCTTTGGGAAACCACCACAATAGCGGGTGTAACCGTCACCGAAATACAGCAAACACAAAATTTTCAATCGAGCTTTGTAAGAGGCGAGTTTGCACGGGTAGTCAGTAAGCTCAAAATCAAACGGCAGATCATAGCAGCAGGTAACATTGAGTGATCTGCGGGAGCAATACAATCACACGCATGATCAACCGAGTCCAGTGAAATTGTATAGGTATATTGTTATATTTAAACGCAAACGTTTTGTAATCACTGCCACTGTATGCATTTGATTCGATCGTTACCCTAAAAGTGTCAGTGTCAAGGTACTTACTAATATTTTTCAGTCATCCCAACTCTTTTTGTGAATGTCGTAAGAGTTGACTAAGTGATTGAAGTGTCACATTCATTTATTGATGATGAGCAGCAGCGATATCATAGTAAACACATCATTTACAGTGAACGATATCCTGCTTGCCCAGCGTGGCGATTATGGGCATCACCTCTTAGGCCACGGTCGTACTGCACACGTCGCACGCAGCCGACAACGTCCCGTCGCACGCAGCGGGTGAATGGTGTGTTCGAGAATGCTCGGGAGTGGTCGTTTTCGCCCGCTGCGTGCGGCGTCCCCCCGCCATACATCATTCAGACTGATAAACTAAATTAAATAAAAGGATGAAAGTTTCGAAAACGCATTTGTATATTTGAGAGAATTTTTCATAACGACATAACAGTTTACACCGTTGCTATAGTAGCCGAGCCTAGTGATACGCAAGCTAATTAGTGTTGTTACTTAATCGTAAAGTTCGATTTCTTATTTCAACACTCTCACCAAATTTGAACTTTACAAACAACAAACAAGGACACGGTGTATAGTAACATTAAACTTTAAACACAACAAGAACACGGTGTATAATAAATTCTCAAATGAATAAAAATATTAGTGACACATACACCATGTATAAAAATCAGTTACAAGTACCTACACCTTGTATGTAGAAACAAAAACAACTCTCACCTAAATAGAGTTATCAACATAAATCAAACGAACTTCTACATGCTTTACTAACACATAGTGTTTTAGACTACATTAATTTCTGAACACCAATTTTATCTCTAAAATAATATCTAAAACAACAATCGCTCAATATAATTTGACTGATGTATGAAAATACGCCCATCAGACCTTTCAATTTGTAACCCCACATAATTCTTAGGATCACACAGTTTTATTTCAAAGTTCTCTTTCAACTCATTGATTACTTTCTTCAGTTAATCATTCGACTTTGACATAAGGAGCCCATCATCGACATACAGTAAGTATACTTTATTATCATTTACATTCCCGATATAGACACACCTATCTGCATGACTGTTTGTGAAACCAAACTTCTTTAGTAAACTATCAAACTTTTGATTCCAGCACATGGGTGCTTGTTTCAAACCATCGAGTGAACGATCAAGTTTACATACCAGATTCCCTGGAGCGTCCAAACCTTCGGATGGTGTCATGTAAATATCTTCCTTTACGTCTTCATACAAGAATGCAGTTTTCACGTCAAACTGAACAATTTTTAAGTTAGGTTGAGCAGCCTCTGAAAGTAAAATCCGAACTGAGTCGTACCTGACCGTGGGAGAATACACTTCATTGTAGTCAACGCCATGTTTTTGACCACATCCTTTGGCAAATAATCTTGACTTATATCGGGGTCGAGATGTCTCATCTTTTATTCTGAAAACCCATTTGCAGCCAATAAAGCGCATACCTTCAAATGCCAAGTCTTATTCTCATGCGCTCTCATCTCTCACCAACTCTTCTCGAATTGACTGTTTCCATTTTTCTGCTTCCACATTCTCTGGGCATATTGCTTCTCTGTATGTCTGCGAGACATCCTGCTGATCTGAAACTTCATTCACACATACATATTTTATTATCATTCTCCATATCAGCTATCTTTTGTTTAGATCTCGTCATTATGGTTCGCATCTGTTCAGTTTCATCTAATGGTATATCGGGCTCATAGACAGATCCTTCTTCTGAATAAGAAGAGTCATCACTTGTGTCATTTTTCAAAGTTGACACACTCTGATCTAATGAACTCTCCTCTGTGCTATCATTATTAGATAAACTACAACTAACTTCATTCGAAATGATATATTGAACTGACTTTGATAATCTCTTTTGACCAGAAATATCACATCTCTACTGATCATAACTCTATTTTTCTTTGGATCGAAACATCGGTATCCTTTGGTCTCTGTACTATAACCAATAAAAATCATTTTACTTGCCTTTGCGTCCCATTTCTTGGCTTTTTCTTTCGGAGTATGGACCATTACTTCACAACCGAAGACTCTCATATGAGTAATATCAGGTTTCTTACCACTCCACTTCTCTTCCAGTCTTGATGCTTCAACCAAGCTGGTTGTCAACCGAAGCTTTAAATTCCTTGAATTGATCGAACACGTCAGATGTCTTACTTATTATATAAACATATACTTTCCTGGAGAAATCGTCAACGAAAGTGACAAAGTAGCGACCTCCTCCAAGATATGGTACCTCCAAGGGTCCACAGACATCCGAGTGTATCAGTTCTAGCTTGGCTTGAGCTCGGGAACCTTGAGAAGGTAAAGGAAAAGGATTTCTAAACTGTTTTCCTTCTTAACACGTAACACAAATAACTTTCTCTTTATCTATTAGTTGCACCCCAGTGGTAACTTTTGGTTTTCTTTAAATCTTCAAAATTATGATGTGCCATCCTTTGGTGCCAATTGCCATAAATACTTAGCTATCATTTTGACGCAGATAAATATGCCGGAAAGCCCGGCTCCCTGTACGTATTCAACCTGTACATATTGTTTATTGTCTTAGCTGCTGCCACTGTTTCATTGTTTCTATTCATAATCTTGCAGCCTTCTGTGTCAAAATTCACCTGGCACCCATTTTTAATGATCTGGCTTACTGAGAGCAGGTTGGTGGCAAGCTCTGGAACATATAACACGTTCTTTATCTTTATTTTATTCACCCCACCATCCTTATTCATTACATTCAGGTCTACGTCACCACACGCCTTCACAAACAGTTTCTTATCATCAGCAACCCTGATAGTACTGACCGGAGGTGGAGTCTCATCATAAAGCCAGTCTCGGTGCATCGTTAAATGCATAGACGCAGCAGAATCCACATACCAGCCATTATCATTGTTTGTGGCAGTCGCAGAGAAGACAGCAACATAACCGGTGCTCTCATTAGACTCCTGTGCCTTTTCTTTCTTAAAACGACAATATTTCTTGACGTGACCAATTTTGTTGCACGCAAAGCACCTTGGACCTCTAGTTGTCTTATTTGTCTTATCAGAAGCTTGTTCAGCAGACTGCTTCGGATATGTTATATTACGACTAACATATAATGCAGTAGACTCGGAGTTCCTCACATCTTGAAGAAGCTTAGTCTTCACAGAATCGGCTGTGACTGCCGTACCGGAGCTTTCGAGGGCCATAATCATTGGTTGATATACTTCAGGTAGACCAGCGAGCAAAAGAGTGCCCAACCATTCGTCATCTACGTGAAACCCAATGTTTCGTAACTTATGTGCCGTCGACATTATCTTGTTGACATAATCCTCAACATTCTGACAACTTTCGAGCGTCGTGGTTATCAAATCTCTCAAAAGACCAACTCGGCGAGTCAACCCCTTATCATCGAAAGCTTTAGCTAAGTTATTCCACACTTCTTTTGCACTCGTTGCTTCTTGAATGTGCACGAAGTTTATAGGATTAACTAATAAAATAATTTTCGACTTAGCTTTCGTATCCAGTTTCGGATCGACGGGTCCAGATGCGGTTACACAGTTCCACAAATCTTCGTGCTCAAGGTATGTTTGAACAGCGAATTTCCACGAAGGATAGTTATCTCTTCCCGTCAGCTTCTCAATCAGAGCCATCGTATTACCCGAGGACATTTTCGCCGATAAAGAAAAACTGACTGTCTTTTGTTGGAACTCGACCGCCGGCCGAATTTAATATTTATACCGGAATGCGTAAACGAATTATTCGCTTCACCACTTTTAACTAATACGCCACTACTTTTTGGAAAAAATCAGGTGGCACACTGGGCCCATAACCTGATAAACTAAATTAAATAAAAGGATGAAAGTTTCGAAAACGCATTTGTATATTTGAGAGAATTTTTCATAACGACATAACAGTTTACACCGTTGCTATAGTAGCCGAGCCTAGTGATACGCAAGCTAATTAGTGTTGTTACTTAATCGTAAAGTTCGATTTCTTATTTCAACACAGACGCTGCGTCCGACGGGACGTTGTCGGTTGCGTGCGACGTGTGCAGTACGACCGTGGCCTTAATCCTAATAATGCTTCCGTACACATAGGAGAGGCCTATTTCAAACACTGGTCTGAAAAAGGCTGATGTTATGTCATTTTAATAGGATTAAATTAACGAAATACATGTCTTATGATCACTGGATTTATCGCAACTTTTGACAGTTTTTTCATTTTTTTAGAAAGTCAACATAAGCATACAAATATGATCAAACCCAATTTGAAAAAACAAAACTGTGTCGTTTGCTTGTAATGTGAATACCCCCAGTAGGAACTTTCCAGAACAGTGCAGTATATTGTCCTTGATCTCCACTAAACAGGTTTGCCACGGCCATAACTTTGGCCGCCATCGATGCATAAACATGTCTGGAAGATGTGCGAAACGGATAATGCCTCTCAAAGTACATTTATAACTCAAACTATGGATGAGAGAATTAAATTAGAAAATGCTCAAGGAAGGGAACTGACAGAATTAATATCGAGGAATGTGGAATTTATTCACTTGGATTTCTGTATTGCAATCAACAGAATTATTTATAGTGGAATTTCTAACGGCATGTTCAGGTACGGTTGCGAGATGAGCCAATGAAGAAATACCAACTACTACTACAAATAAAAGGCCAAAGTTAAAATTAATCAAGGAAGGGTTATAGAATTCAGCAGTTTTTTTTAAAGAATGCAGTGCTCTTTAAAGACATTTATTTATTCAGACTGCAAGAACGAGACTTGGGGTCAAGCTAAACAAAGGACCATTGCATTAAAACGCAATAAAGTACAAGATTCCTATCTCTCTTACAAGTGCATGATGTCATATCCAATACTCCTTACATCCAAAGCGGGAGGCGAGTCTCATTTTTTCTGACTTCAAAAATAAAAGGGTATTTTTACTGAGCCTTATATGGAGGTCGGAGGGAACTTCAAATTACAGGCCCCAAGAGCCGCCAAAGAAATTAATTTACATGTCTGCTTGGTTGATAAATCGTATAGAGTAGGTATTAAAGTTATAGATTTAATTGGATTTTAGACATATTATTTCATTCATCGCTAAAGGCATGGTTAATGTGTTTAGTAGTTGTGGGAGTAAGTAATTGTTTCTTTTCTGAGAGAAATAATCTACAACTTATTTAAATGTTTGAGCGACGTAGGTTACTAACGTAATTAAAGTCGACGGATGCTTGGCGTTTACCGTTTCTTCTAAAAGTGACTGAAAACTATTTTTTTTACAATAATTAAGATAATTTATGACAACAACATAACAACCAATGATAAGTTGCGAATGAATTAAAATTTAAATTTATATTTTAATTCATTCCCAACTTATCACTGGTTGTTACGTTGTTGTCTTAAATTCAGTATAAACCAGAAACAAAATACAGCCAAGTATTACTTTCAATGAAAATAATGTTCGTTATATTAATATTAGACTACTAATACGTCCTAAATTGGACGTAATTATGCAAAAAGGAACCAACCCACATGAATTTGTCATTTCAAACATTAACTTGTTTATATAATTCATTTATGGTGTTAATTAGAATGAAAAATTCTTGTGAGTTGGTTCCCTTTTGCATAACTACTCGTACGTCCAATTGTAAATATCATTAGCCTCAGTTTCACATTGTAGCTCTTTGTAAATTATCATTAAGTATTAATCCTTTAGATATACTTTCATGATGCTCAGCAAAAAGCCATTTTCTAGAGACTTGTGAAGCTCGCGTTGAAACGGGGCTATTAACCCTTTACCTACGGGTGTCAACCAGAGTTGCCACCACTGTCAAATTAAAGTTATACTTATGTAATGGTGTCAAGTCAAACAATTTAATGGCAAATATTATGGCCCCGTAGGTAAAGGGTTAACTTTGATCGATAACATAAACATTAGAAATGGTACACTCGCTCCCATGTCATATATCGTCTTCTTCAATATCAGCTTTAGTTGGTACGTCTAAAGTTTCATTTCCACTGAAAGGTTTCTGTATTGTTTAAGCTGAGTATTCGGGAGGAGTATTAAGAACTCGTTTTAGCTCTGGTTTAAATTTCGAAAATTTAAAATCTCTTGAACTCTTGGAGGGACTCAAGCATTCAAGATAACATTTTACAGATAGCAGTGTACTAACTTTCTAACGGGTAGAAATAGAACTGCACCGACAAAAAGTATCCAAAATCGAGCATTTGGACATGGAAAGTTCTTGGTATTTTTCTACGCTTTATTTATAACTCTTAGGACCAATTTCTGCGGTACCCCATGAGTTGATGATACGCGACTGTGTGTATATAACTCGATCGTCATCTGTTGGGAATATTGAGTAATAATCCCTAAATTGACAGAGAATGTTCTCAATGGCACCTAACTTTCGTGAGAATACTCACGAAAATTATTAGTAAGTTAAAACAATTTTGAGAATGTTCTGAAACTTGTACATTGCTAGGTACAACAGGTCTAATGTCTAAAGGTGCATTCAGACGAAACGAACATTCGCTATTCTAACCCCCCACTCTACGAAATTCGATCGTTGTTACACAAAACGTGATTGGTTGATTTCGTAGAGCGGGGAATAGAACAGCGAATGATCGAATTAAGAAATGTAAAACAACAAAAAATGCAACCGCGACCCCTACCGCGCACCACAACCGAAGTGTTGCCTCTCTCTTGCACTTGTAAATTCGTACGTAAGTGTGACAGAGAGGCAACACGTTTGTGGTTCGAGGTAGGGCCTCTGAATCGAAGCAATATCACTGCTTAATACAAAATTAAGATACAGTATACACGTACATTACAAGACGGAAAGGCACTCAGCAAATTTCATAAATTGTAACATAATGTCAAGCACTCCAGTCAGTACAAGTGCAGTAGGTTAAATATATTTTCACCACTCTAGTTTCACTGCCATAACCATTGACCTCTAGACTTTCTGGTGTTGCACTTTTGATAAAATCAAAGCATAAAGTGTCCAAGACATTTTTTGACGCGAGAGATCTTGATATTTACGCAATAACGCGTTTGAGGTTTGATCTTTAACTTAATTGGTTTGTTGATTATTTTTATTAGCACCAGCGGGTATGTTTCACAAGGCAAATTATCTTTTGGATTTTAATTGAGGTTTTTTTGTTCACACGATTGGTTGACTGAGTATTTAGTTGCATATGAATTGAATGTTTAAGAATTATTAATAATATAAATCACCCTTCGACTACTAACTAAGCATTATTTGGTTGAAATACCTGAAGCAACTATACAAGCCGGTTTTTTTTTTGTAGTTTTGAAAATAAATATTATGTAGGTAAATTAAAAAAAAATATTGAAAAAAAGGTTAATTCTAAGATCATATTGATTAACTTTTCCTATGAGACCGACATCCGATTCGATAACAAAAAATTGAGGTTCCATATAAACCTTGAGATATTAGCAGACAGAAATGTATGAAACATCAGATTTTTGATCCTGTATAAGGGATACGTGTTGGTTCATTACTTTGAAACTAGTTCAAGAAATATTATGTACATATTTAAACTTGCATTCAAATTGAGAACATAATTTTTGGAAGTCCGTAAATGTTTCTAGATGCTATCTCACTATTCCGCTTTCCACGCATGCGTCAAACGCGCGAGTTATGGACGCCATCTGCTGTGGTGTTCCAATTGCTTTAGTCGTCGAATGGAGGCGAGTAGGCACATCGTCAAGCCAGCGTGCATGTACACGTACAGGCATGGGCATACATATACAGGGTGGTCCAAACCAAGAGGAAGGTAATTTTTTTTTATTTACGCACATTAATGCTATTTTGATGCAATTTTAGCGTAAAATTTTGAATTTGGTATTTTTTTATCCTACTTGTATCAAAGTGAGGACGCAAATTTTTTTTATCAGTAAATGCTTTATTTGTTGTTATACTTTTACAAAAAGAAACTAGTTAAAAAACCCAACAGTTTTTTTTTAATTACCTATAAATTTCTTCATTCCAGAATTTATCAAAAAAAAATTTTCAAAAATTCATAACTCGAAAACTACAAAAAATCGGCTAATATACATGGGGTATATTCTGATAGCTCATGACGTGAGGAATCTAAAAAAATTTTTTTGACGTCAAGGTTTGGACCACCCTGTATATACACTTTTAATACTTAAGTCCGAAGCATAAGGTTTCTAATTATAAGGGCGTATATACAGGGTGGTTAGTGAGTAACCCGACAAATTTGAAAGGTGTAGTCCTGATCACATTTTGAGGCAATTATATCATATGACCTTTTCTGGATTCGGCTTAATTTAAGAGATAATGACATCATCATCATCATCATATTCATAATGACATGTTTTTCAAATAACAATTTTTATCATAAGTCACTAAAAATGCCTGCACTATTAAAATTCTTACACTAATAGTTTTCATCTCAACATACTCACTGATTAAAGTTAGAGAAAATGATAAAAAAGTTTCAAAAAACTGTTAAACTAAACAAAAAATTCTAAACCCTGAAAAAAATTATTTCCGTACAATTTATTACTGGTCATGTACATGTAGAAAACAAAATATCCCAAAACAGAATACAAAAAAAATTTTTTGTAAGAAAATGACATTACGTCACATTTTTTTTACTTATTTTGTCATCAAAAATGCATTGGTAAAGTCTATCGGTATACTCAGGAACACCCAGTTTACATATTTTTACAAGTTTTCCAGTGTAACAATTTTACGATCTTTTTGATACTTTGGCGATTGATGTGATAAAATAAAAGGTTATATTTTCTTCGGTTACCGTAACAGTTCTTTATGAAAGAAAACTGATGTAAAGTTTATAACGCGATGTTATTTTATTTAATTACCTACATAATATAATTTTTTTGCCAAGTTAAATTTTGTGTAACAACATTTGAGACTGAAAAAGAGCAACAAATTCAAATTTTATGTGAGTGATGCACAGAACACATACATTATTAAAATTTGCCGCCTTTTTGTACTGCCAAAGGTTATTAGACGAAGTATACGACTAGTTTATATCACTAACTTTCATAAAACAATTAATTAAGGCCCTAACTAATGAACAATCATTTTGCAATTGACACATATTATCATTTTATCCGAACTAAACGCAGAATAACTCGCGGAGAATAACTAGTTTCATAATTTTCATAAATGTTCGCCGTATATAAATATCGCCGTTCGCCTAAAGGTGCATTCAGACCAAAAGAGCATTCGCTATTCTATCCCCCACTACGAAATCAACGAATCACGTTTTGTGTAACGATCGAATTTCGTAGAGTAGGGGGTTAGAATAGCGCATGCTTGTTTCGTCTGAATGCAATTTTTACGTTTTCACATAAAAGTAGCAATAGCCTTGTCTTGACCGTTCGACTCGCTTACCACTCAGTCAGCAATGGTAACATATCCCGCTAAAGTGAAAACGTCTGCGCATCACCGTCCGGTCCTTCAACTGCGCAGTGCCATAACGACGTATGTTACATTCGACTCCGATATGTTCTTGGCGTTCTTAAAAACGATGCGAGTTGATACTTTGACGTTTTCACCGGTTTGAGATAAGATGGTGTAAAATGGGATGACGTTTTTAATTTATAGCTTAAGTGAGGAAAATTTTCACGTGATTTTTATGGGATATGACCAGTGGCAGGGCAATGGTGTAAGATTGAATCTCATATATAAATACATATATGATGTATTTCATCATAAATAGCCTATCTCTGTCCACTGGTGGACTTGGGCATAATAGGATAGCCTGTTAAATATACGTACAGAGGCCCGTTTCTCAAAAGCTTGTAGCTTGTAAAACAAGTGGAAGTCTCTTTTTAACACTATTAATTAGATAAGGATTTCCGCTTGTATAACAAGTTACAAGCTTTCGAGATATACTAGATATAGGCCCCAGACCGCTTCGGCGATCGCAGTAATGTGTCCGCTATGATGACTCTGCTGCACATCATCAAACATCTATCAAAGAATAGCCAGTGACACTTCAATCCCTTAGAAGAATCCCTGGGAAGAGTTGAGGTGGTGACAAATGTTTTCTTAGTGCCATCACCACACGGCCATGATGACATCGTCATTTACGCTATAAAATATACTCAACTATTTAGTTTTTTTATACATTTGCATGTAACATAGTTAAATGCAATAATTATATGGTCCTAGACATAATTGCCTTAAATAGCAAACATACTATGACAGCTCAATTTAGTTTAAGTAAATATTACGTTACATAATAAATTGCTCACACAGGAAACCGAGTGATTTCGTTACAAATTGCTAAACTTTAGAGACTGTTAAAATCTGGTTATATGTTTACATAAGCTGCAGGACAATTTATGTAATTAGGTATTAAAAATAAAAATAAAAAAAACATTTGAGGACTCTTAAACCGATTAACCTAGCCCCTAACCAATCAAAGAATGATGTACTATCGCATTTATTTGTGAGCCGTGTGGTGACGGCAGTAAGAATACATTTGTCACCACCCCAACTCCTCCTGCGGGTGTCGTAAGAGTCGACTAAAGGATTGAAGTGTCACTGACCATTATTTTGATAAAAGATTGATGATGGGCAGCAGCGTTATCATAGTGGACACATTACTGCGACCACCAATCCGCTTGCCGAACGTGGCGATTATTTATCTTCTATATAATGCGTCTATACGCATAGTTAATAGGAGAGGCCTACGTCCAGCAGTGGACTATCATAGGCTGATGATGTATGTATACTATGTATGCATTTATTTACATACCTACTTAAGCGAAAAGATTATGAATAAATATATCGGTTCTTTTATGGCTGAATGTGTACTTTAATACTTATATAAAACAATTGTTTACTTATATTGTTTACCCACATTTGTTTACTTACATAGAACAATTAAGAATATGCATAAAATAGGTTTATAATATTTAGCTACTAAATTCTCCATAATATGAACTAAGCTTCTGATTGATGAATTCACATTAAAGATGACCTCAGATTCACAAGCCACAAGTGTTACCGGATACAGTATCTTTTTCCTTGACTTTATATCACAGATTACTTACTCACTAGACACAGAGAAGTCTTCACTCACTGCCCCTATCAGAATATGAGAATAATAACAATATCAACTGTATTTTGCGTTTGTATTACCAAAAGCCATGCTTCAGTTCAGAGAATAAATGTCGTTGTTGGTGGGGATGCAAGATTCCTAAAATATTCAAAGTATGTTCACACTCTTCTCGGACAGTCAAGTGAAAAAATATGTATCGAAGGAATCCTCGTATAAATTTGTCACCTACTCGTACGACGTTCTCATTACACAGAATTGGAGTGCATTGGGATATATATATTTTTGAGCATATTTATGTACACTTCATTTTCCCTTTGACTGGACTGATCGTAGTAGATTGCAACTACGATTAGTATTATAAATCCGAGCCAATAAAGCTAAACTTACAAAATGAGCTTTTGAATTTGGTCACTTTCTTTTCAACGTCCTCCAGTGTGTTGACAGCGAGCATTTTATAATGCTTTACGAGTAGGTATCTTATAGGAAAGTAATCTTTGGTATGAAGTATAAAAGTACTTTTAATTGTGATAATTGTCTCAAGTCACTGTATATTGAATGGCAAGGAGAACGTAATTATTAGGTGCAGGTACTACAAACACCGTTAATTAACTATACTTGCCCTTACTGCGATTGCTATAAAGTGCACGAATGGTTACTTACAGGTGTTGGCATTGGTACAGGTGTAGAAATTGTTTACTATGTACCTATTATCAACCTTGAAACGTAAAACTAATAACGGCCAAAAAGTGAGCAACTTTTAATACTAAAAAAGATGTTGTAGTTTATATTATAAGGATGCCAAATCTATGCAGACACTAAGTAAGTTTCATAGTTATTCAGTCTTGATGTTTAAGCGGTATTAAACAATTATGTTCAAAAATAATGTTTCTTGGTAAGTACCATACAGTAGCTGGGAAACATAACTGACCGACAGTGTTACTCAGAAACACTAAATTTATGAACACTGTTTCAAAAGAAAATTATTTGTGGTGGAATACCTTTAAAGAATATTCTTTTATGTATTTATAAAAATATAAACAAATGGATTTGTAAATTTTCGGGTGGTTTTAACATTTATTGGTTAACCAACCACATATAAAACCAACTGCTCCCTATTTCGCCAAGGCGTCACGTGCGACAATTGAAAAATGTCACTGTTACTGACGTCACAGACAGGGTTGCAAACCAAAGATCACAGATATGCGGGACATTCGCGAATAAATTTCGGGACCTCGCAATAAAATGCGGGATGGGAAGAACGACATTGACATTGACAAGCAATGCTTAGTATCGGATCGGTTCAATTTAGATGCAATCATTCATATTTTGGTAGTTATATACGGTCAGTGCACGGTGCTCGCGGGCTATAGTCACGGACGTCGTGGTACATTCAAATTAACATGATGCAATCTTGAATTGCTTACATTTACGTATTCATATTACTATTTTAGTATTTCCAGTTCAGTATTCCCTGAAAAGCGGGACAATCGGCGTCCCGCGTGAACCCTTTGCGGGACACATACTTTAGGGCCCCAAAAACGGGACGTCCCGCATATAGCGGGACAGTTGGCAGCCCTAGTCACAGACCTCCGTTGGTCACGGCTACTGCTTACTATCTGGCAGTGCATGTACTTGTTTGCGACTATAATTTTTTTTCTAACTTTTTAAATCGTTAATAGACTTCTTTTTAAATTTGTGACAATTGTCACAAGGCTTTGAACCATTTCATTTAATTGCTGACATGCAGTTCGGCAGGTGATGACTTACGGCGCCGAAACGTGGTCCTTCACCATCGGCCTCATCTCTAAACTCAGAGTCGCTCAAAGAGCTATGGAGAGGGCTATGCTCGGAGTTTCTCTGCGTGATCGAATCAGAAATGAGGAGATCCGTAGGCGAACTAAAGTTACTGACATAGCCCTCCGGATTAGTAAGCTGAAGTGGCAATGGGCAGGCCACATTGCACGCAGAGCAGATGGTCGATGGGGTCGAAAAGTGCTCGAGTGGAGACCACGGCTAGGCAAACGCAGCGTAGGACGTCCACCCACAAGATGGACAGACGACCTTATGAAGGTCGCCGGGACACGCTGGATGCAGGTTGCATCTAACCGGTACATGTGGAGGTCCAGAGGGGAGGCCTATGTTCAGCAGTGGAAGTCTTATGGCTGAGATGATGATGATGATGATGAGTTCGGCAGGTGTCAGAATTTTGTTACAATTGTCGTGTTTTTTGTGACAATTGTAATATTGATTAGCAAAAAAGTAGATATTATATTTGATGTCAGTGGCAAATAATGGCACGGCCCGTCCGACGGTGAGTGGTAACCGTAGCCTATGGACGCCAGCAATAAGAGAAACGGTAATTTCACAATTGTCACATCTGTCGCCATGTTGAAATAGGGGCCTGGATCTTTTACGGAATAACCTGACATTAACGTACTTTATTTGATCGTGTCATGTTTCATCTACCCTAAGGATACATTTGAGGGTAGGTTTCATTTGATTTTATTTAAATATAAAGAACAGAAAGGTGCTAGTGTTTGGGCACCAATTAAAATAACTACACGCAACTATGGTTACCTATTATTAAGTGTAGCCGAAAGTAGGTACCCTTTGCTGTTTTTTTCTCTCTGTCTGTTCCTGTCCTATTATTATTATTTTAATGTCTCAGGCTTGAATTTCACCTGTAAGTACTTACATAAGTTGTATCGACGGAGCTATACTAAGGAATGAGGGGTGAATATGACTATCTCATTCCTTAGTGTAGCTCTGTCTTTACACTCCTTACAACTTACGTAAGAACTCACAGGATAATCGCGGCCTCACCCGCTTTCCTAGTTCCCCGTTATCCGTATGGTGTAAGGAGAGTTGGACAGAATGTAATACTTTTTTTACGATATTTTTTTAATGAAAGAAAGGTTCATTCAGACAGAAACCTTAAAAACAAATTACAATCTTCGGCCAAACCAGGGCTTCGTTGTACCTACTTGTATTTGTAATCTAGATTACAAACATACGAATGTAATTGATAGTAGTAATTAGATTACTTTTTGCCCGACTCTGGGTGTAAATGTAGGTAAGTAATCTGTAGAGTTCAATTTCTCACGTGATTAATTATAGGTAAGCAAATAATGATAAATATCTTAACGATGTAGGTAGGTAGATAAATAAGTTAACATGAGAATATAACTACAATTATTCTTGACTATTCACGTGCACATAAATATTCCCCATAATTAAAAACTCTATCATAGCTATTTATTGCCAGTTATCTCATTAAGTAGTCATTATGCCTACTTATAATAGCACTATATTATGCAGGTTTCACGAGATAAAAGGGTTTAAAAGCTATTACAAACTACGCCATATTTCTGCAATCTTAAACAAGATGTCAGCAACCGACACATGAAACGCCGTTACACTAAAACTATAAACAAAAGACGTATAATTAACATTAATATTTACAAAACTTACCGTAACGTGAGAAAATCCGACCTTAATGTTGCCACTCAAGTCAATGTCACAAAAAACCAGCCACCTAAAGGCGGTAAACACTGGCCACAAATAACGGACACTGCGCGAAAAGAAATCAAACGTTCGAACGCGATTGGCCGGTCGATTGGAGCGTTCGAAATTCAAATTGGCCAATAGCGTGACGTGCGTGTAACGGCGACAAGTGCTTGACGCAGACTGAGGTTTCTCAAAATCTAAATGACTGCTAGTCGATGAGACTCCATTCACGCTGTCAAGTTGATTCTACGCCACTTTAAAATGGACCTTAACGTTGTGTAAGATGATTGATGTCAGTTTGTCGGGAACTGGCGTTAAAGCCGTTGTTTAGTTGAAGCGAAACGCATTGCCACCTCGGTCGCCTTCACATGCGCACGAGTGCTTTTTTGCACCGACTCGTTTTAATTTCTAGGTTTATTTTCAACGGTTTAAATTCCGCAACGGCATTTTGATAAAAAATAAGGAAGTGGAAATATTCCAGTAAAATTAAAATGGAAATATAAAAAAAAAGAAATGATCATGATGATGAAAATTCGGTAATTATTAATTATTAGATACTCTGTTGTAATTTGCAATTACTTACATTAACAACGTTGTCAGTAGTAATATTTTTATTATAATTGAACGTTCCTCGTCAAAGTACGTTGATGTCTAATATATGGGAGAGAGATTTTCTTCGAAGGAGATGGATACAGATTAATTTACAGACTTATAAACTATTAATTACGTTGGTTATATTAAAATGTATTTAGTAAGTATATTTTGATAAGGAATACTAGTAACATTTGTAGTATTACATAATTATAGCTAAGTGTTTATTTAACTCGTTATATAATGTATTGCTCAGTCAGTAAATACACCATGCCAAAATACTTTTTGTATACAATAAATTTACAAGTATAATCATCACCATCATCCGTCTATCGCAGTCCACTGCTGGATATAGGCCACCCAATTTCACGCCACCGTTCTCGATCTTCGGCTGCTCGCATCCAGCTCCTGCCGGCCATCCTGCGCAAATCGTCGCTCCACCTTGCCTGATGGCGTCCTACACTATGCTTGCCGATTACATGTATACAGTGTGTGTATTTCATGTATTTACCCAGTTACAGGTATATATTTTAGGAATCGAATGTGATAATTTTGTTAAATATTTAGGGTGTATTTTTTTTAAGTCAGCTGTAATGAGCATTTCTTTTTATTTTTACCATTTTCATAATTTTCAATTTCTGAGTAAATTTTGGGTTATTTCTACTCAGAATCACAAAATTATGAAAATGGTAAATATTAAAAGAAATGCTCTAATATGAGTTGATTGCAAAGAAAATTGTGCATATTTAAGGTAGGTATTGATTAATCCAGGGATCGGATACCAGTTTTGTCTCCATACAAAATAATGGTTCAAATTTCGTTCTTTTTCGTTATAAATTCTTTGGTAATAGAGTAATTAAAAAAAAAACGATGTTGTTAATTACATACAACTTTGAGTACTAACTTAAACAGTATAAAACATTTTAAAATATTGATCTATTGCAAAGTTTTTAAGAAAACCGGTTTCGATACCTAGATTAATCAAAACAAAAATCATGATCACGTCAATTGCGTTAAGAAAGTTAGTTATACAAAATATGTGGTATACTCTGTGCACGTGCAACAACCTTGGACAGCAGTAAAAGGGGTCAAATTTAAAATGTATGGGTTCGTATTGTTGATCGATAATAGAAAATGAAATCTTGTCGCCCTTTTTCAGTGTCAAAAGTTGTTACACAAAATTTAAGTTCGCAAGTAACAGAAAAATAATTACGTTAAATTTTTTTTCACTAAAGGCCCTTAATAATGTTTTTTTTAGAAAACCGACCCATATAGTGATTTCAAATCATTTGGACACAATAAATAACACTGACATTAATTAGGTACCTACGTGAAAATAGTTTTCTAAGGATTGTCAAAAGGCTACGAACAAATAAAACATGGAAGCCGCACGCCATAATAAATGGCCTTTCAAAAACGGTCCTGAATCTTAGTTGACAGGTGTCATCCCCTCCTCAAAGCAACATGGTAATTAATCTCAAAATCGACCTATATAAACTTAAAACCGCCATTTAAAAATAGTTGTGAATGGTCCATCAAAGTTTTGATTGGCTATTCTATAAACATTAGTCCAAGATGTTGCGCTGAAATATGCGCGGTGTTAAGAAAATCGCTATGTTCGGCCCATCGTGGCACAATTGAACAATTGATTTTGGGGGCAATTTTGAGCTGGCATTAGACGTCTATGTTATATAATGGTCGCAGTCAATAGGCTATCTCATTAAGTATATGGATCCAATATACTAATCAACATTAAATTATACACCTGTATTTTAGTGGTTTTATTTAATACTTATCTCGATATATAATATTACTTAGCAAACTCTTTATGACTGTACTTGCATATTTCTTGTAAATAAAAACTATGCAAATAATTGGAACATTCATGCTTAGCTAGCCAATTCCGTATTTTTTACTTTAGTCATTATTTGGTAACTTTCCGTTATCTATATTTTGCAATAATATACCTATTATTACCAACCAATGATTGCTTCGAAACTGTCTGTAATATGATATTACTTTAAGTACCTATTCTTAAGCAATTAAATATAAACATTACTATGTGATAGGCCGATGTTGGTGTTGTAAATAAATACACGTAAATGGGTCAAAATAATTGCCTTACTTATTGATAGTTACAAATGGACCTTTTAGCGAAAAGACATACAGACAGACATAGGTGACGGATACCAGTAATGCACAAGGACCCAATGAAGTATTCCTATTTTAAAAAATCTTTGAATTATACTTTAGTTTTGCAGCTCTTCATTTACAAGTGTAGATTTATAACCGACTTCAAAGACAATTTTTTTAATCGTAGTCGGGGTCAGATGAAGGTACCAGTTGAAGTCAGTTTTTACATTACGGGTTATTTACCTACACCAAAAAGAAAAAAAAACGGAACCCTTTAGGATCACTCGCGTGTCTGCCTAGACCGATTGAATTGAAAGGCATAATATACGTAGGTAAGTTGGTGACTTAAAGATGGCCGTGGAACGTCCCTGAATAAATCAATCAAACGGACATTGGTAAAAAACGAAAAATGAACCTAAAATATCAATAAAACTTTTTTAAATATATTACTTACATTGATTTAAAGACAGGCACAAATATCTATTTTATATAGTAAATTTTCCTTCACTGTGAATTATTAACATTACTAAATATGGAAGGGTAATAGTATGTACTTAAAATAATTATAATTTTTATCTCGTTTTAATCACGGGTCTATAAATTCTGGTTTTTTAGTAGGCTTGCGTGGGGATACAGATCCAACACGTAGAGCTCCTTTGGAGAAATTTGCTGTGTTTACACCTGCAAGCCATTCACGGGCAGAACAACAGATATCCTATCCTTAAACCAGTCACAGCAGGCGTATAGAGGCTATTGGAAGTTATATGGAAAAGACTAAAGGTCTCTGCCCACTAGACCGTACCATACCATGACCGTAGCATTAACGTATCAGATAAAAAACTATTTTTTGTATTGAAAAGTAAAGAACTTTACCCACTTTTCCATAAAAATAATAGTTTTTTGTCTGATACGTTCATACTACGGTCATGGTATGGTACGGTACTAGTCCCAACCTTTATGGGCTATAATTGAGGTTGTACTATTTATAGAAATAATGAACTTTATTATTATCACAGAAGGTTTGCACATTATATAAATACAATATTAAATAATCGTTAGTCTGTTTTGGGTATTAACCTGTTAGATATGACAATAATCACCAAATTAAAAAATTAAATCAACCAACTTCAACCGGTTTCTCTATGATCCGATCGTATCATCTGTGGTTTCCTTCATTGGTTTCCTATGATAAAAACCTACTTTCCGAATGCAAATTATTGTACGAGTAAATGAATGAAAATTACCAAAAGCGCATGTACTTAAAACATTTGAAGAGATCCCTCGGTTTCTCCAAGATCCCATCATCAGACCCCAACTTGGTGCCAACGAAACCATCTCGGTGTTATACACGTTCTATCATCAAAAAAATATCAGTGATTTACGTGTTATGCTGTGTGTCACAGTCAAAACTCTTCTTATAGTCTTCTTATGGTGCCATGCCCAGTCTAATGGGTGTTGGTTGGCGGTCAGCCTGGTATTTAGCTTTCTGGTCTTTGCCAATCTCTTGAGGGTGGCTGCGTCTTTTGTATGCGTCCATTCCTTAACATTATCTATCTATTTATTCCTAGGTCTACATTTCCTTCTTTCCCCCCCATATTTTCCTATTATAGTACTCATAGTAAATGTCGAAGGTAGCATCATAAGCAGGGCCGTCTTCCCCACTGGGCACACTGGGCATTTGCCCAGGGCTCCACGGTGGATTCGGGCTCCCTAGTCCCTACTCCTTTACCAAATGATAGCTGATAGCTACACTACTCTCGCCTAAAAATAGGCTTTCCGAATGCATGTTTCCCAAAGAAGTGTTGCCTCTTTATCGCACTTGTGAATTCGTACGTAAGTGTGACAGAGAGGCAACACTTCGTTCATGGTTCGGGTTAAGGCCTCTGGCCTACAACCCTTGTACGATGCCTTCGACATAAGTTTTCTTACTTATGATCAGACCTACTACCGCGAAAATCGAAATTCGTAATTTTCGAGGATTTTTATCTGTCACTCAAACGAAGGCGTCATTAGAGTGAGAGACAAATCCTCGAAATTTACGAATTTAGTAGGTCTCATCATAAGTAAGAAAACTTATGTCGAAGGCATCGTACAAGGGTAAAGCATAGTAATTTGACCAAATGTAAAGTACCTATGCCTAGATACATATACTAAAGTGAGGGACAGTGACCCTAATACTGAAGAGAATGTAGCCTCAAAGGCCGTACACGGTGTATGTAACTATATAAACAAACATACACACCCTTTTAAAACAC